>JAPKLY010000157.1:571256-659318 GCA_026898435.1 Prunella vulgaris | reverse complement strand
GGACAGGAACTGATCAGATATAAGGCAAGGTTAGTTGCAAGAGGATTCACTTAAAGGGAATGAATTGACTTCAATGAGGTATTCTCATCAGTTGTCACTACAAGAAAAATAGTTATTAGTCACAAAAATAATAATGAGGATATTTAATACCCTCATTAAATGTGCATTTTAGTCTAATTCTAGTGAGGGTATAAAATCACTCTAATTAATTGTTTGTTTTTTTTTTTTAACTTTTACCGTCATTAAAAGTTAAAACTAATTAAATTATATAATTATACAATTAGACAAAGTATTTTCTTTTTTATATATCCAGAATATTACTAATATATTGGGGAAAATCGTGAAACCCTTTCATCCCGAAGAAGTGGTTTGATAAAATTGTGAAACTCTTTCATCAAATTACCGGAAGAAATGGCGTGACGGAGAGATTCTTCTCTCAATTCGAGATTACGAGTCTAGAGCAAGATAAATCTGTGAAGGAGCAATAGATCAAGGCGTTGAGGAGAAGTTTTTCGTAGAAAGGAGCAGGCACTAAGGCGGAATTCTACGTAGGAAGGGGCAATTCGATCGAAGCGCTAAAGTGAGAAATTCTTCTATCAATTCGAAATTACGAGTCTAGAGCAAGATAAATCTATGAAGGAGCAATAGATAGAGGCATTGAGGAGAAGTTTTTCGTAGAAAGGACCAGGAGCTAAGGCAGAATTCTACATAGGAAGGGGCAATTCGATCGAGGCGCTAAAGTGAGGAAGGAATTCTACGTGGAGGAGCAATTCGAGTGAGGGAGGAGGATTCTGAAAGAGAAATTGATTGAGGCGCTGTGGAGGATTCTGTGTAGGTATGTATTTTTCATTCAACTCAAAGAATGGTATGTTTATCCGTTTGGGAAGTTGAGAAATGAATAGGTTATTGACAACTGACTTCTTCATAAGTTTGAAATGAACAAAATGTGTGGTGTATAGTGTGTGCTTGCTGCTTCTCTCCCTGGTTTTAGACAAATATATAAGCTGCTCTGATTTTAAACAAATATAAGCTACTGATTTGTATCATTTTAGATGTCATGCTTAGTCAAGTTGATCACTCTTTAGAGTTAATTTAGCTCAACTTCGTTACTTTTTGTTATTCAACTAAAGATAGCAATCTGATACCATGCCTAAGTATTTAGCTAATCTGAATCTCCATCTCTATAAGTATGTACAATTGGCTATGCATATATCAAATTGTGTCCTTAGTCATATAAGGAGAGACACATTTCTTAGATTCATCAAACTTGACGTTTTTATAATATCCCTACCTAGTTTTGTCATAATTAATTGTTAGATGCTAATATAACTTGTGGATTTACATCCAAATAAGAGCAACCTTACCTTTGGGTTCCTGAACATTATTGCTACTGATATTACCAACAACTGCTATGCAGTCATGACTCCACTAAGGACATTTCCTGAGAAGAACTTTTATAAGAACCTACTCTAAGGAAACCAGATTTAGCTCAAACCTTTTACCATTGATGGCATTAGTTTAATTTTGTATACTAGTTTGCCAACTCTCAAAGCTGTCAATGATCAACAACACCAATATGTGAGCAATCCTGCTCCCCACATGTTACTCAATTAATTTGTGAAATAGTTAAAAGATAGGTCCCTGCTTGCAACATCAACACAACCTCCACAAACATTAGATCAATAAAAAAGAAAGAAGTATGGGAAGTGATTATGAATGGGAAAAAGAAGTGGAAATGTTTGAGAAAACAAAAGCAAGTGTAAAGGGTCTTATGGATTCAGGGATAACAGAGGTTCTTGTTATGAGTTTCTTACATTACATTTTCTCATCGTATTATCTGGGGAATTTGCAAGCACTTGTGCTCCTTTATTAATGATATTGAATCAAATCGTACCTGGCTGCATGTGCTGCTTTTGTCTGTGTTATTAATTGTTGTGTAGGAGAGAGACTGGACACTAATAATTGATGAAAACGGACATTAGCTGGAAAATGAGTTTGTTCATATAATTGTTTGCCTCCTTAACATTTATTTTATGCTAAGTAGACAAAAATTACATGACTTAAAGATACATTAATTAGCCAACCTTGCATATCTGCATAAAAATGACTAAAGCATGGTATTTCTTCAATTTTTGCAGATTACAGTTTGAATAAAGCTGGGTCACCTGAATTTTTTTAGACAGGAGATAACAAAAGGATAAACCAAAGTTAATTGAAAAGCATGTGCACCAAAACCAGAAATATTTTGACCTTTTTCATCAAAGTAACCTATGCAGGGAGATTAGATTTGTAAATCACATTAGGGCATGTTGCACAACCACTTCATTAAGGGTCTATCTGCAAACTTTTAATTGTTTCTGCTTCTGCTTTTACCTTTGACTTCTTGCTAAAATGAGTGTTTAAAGATAATTGTTCATGTTTCTAACAATTCTAATAGCACAACTTTTGGCTAAACCAGAACCCGCCTCTACTTTTGGTTGAAAACAATTTTGCTATCGAACATTATCTTATTTTATTATAAGTAACATTCTCACAATCAATGCACTTGGCTCAGTGAATTCTAAAATTCTTGGCTCATTAAGTCCCAAACAATGCACTTTCACAATATATGGATTCTGAATACAATTGTAATTATCTTTGTTGGCGCTCATTAATTTTATATGTTTTTTTTACAGCAACCCCTGCCAACTCATGTTCAAAAAGAGCTGGTTATAATACTTTTACTTGAGGTAATTTTCATATATTTATTTATTATATTTGGTGTTTAACTGTCTAAATTAATAGTATTAAGTATCAACCCCCATAAAACTCTATGCTAATAATAATTGTCAAATATAATGATAGTTGTTTATATATATATATATATATTGATTCTTAATTTTTTTACTTGTTATGATAATTCACAATCACTCATAATGCATTCATGATATTCTTCTTTGTTTAGTTCTCTTTTTGTGCTTTAATTTGAGGAAATCATTGATGATATCTGTTATATATGCTGGTAAAAAATATATACATAATAAATATCATTATGTTAATGTTATTTTAGATGACACCTAGCAAGAAATGGATGAGTTCTACAAATGATCGATTGAATGAACAATATAAAGTTGGCGTGGCTGAATTTCTGAACTATTGCATTAACTGCTTATAGCAACTACACCAATGTTGAGAAGTAACCTTTTTTTTCTAGTATTTGTGTATCAGAAAAACAGAGTTAAAAGGTTGTCTCTGTTGGATGCTTTATAACTTTGTCTCTGTTGATGTCCAAAAGGTGAAACCACTACTTGATATTTCTCACATAATTGACTTCTTTATTCTTTATCTCTTGTATATTTTTTTTACTTTATTTAATAGGTGATAGAGATACCGGTGAAAAGAGCATATCTAGAGCAGTACCGATAGCCCACTATTTGGTGTTACACTTTATGTAAAGCATTTTGGGAATGAATTTTATAATTTTGAGAATATTATCGGTAGAGATTTATATGTACAATGCTTTCGAGAATATTATTGCAAAAAATTCTTATACTAATATCTGTATAAAGAGTAAAATTTTGTTTAGAAATATCAACTATTGATGACAGTGTAAATTTAGTTTTAGTGACAATATTTTTAGATATAATGAGAGAATTTTTTTATGACTAAATTATGTCATTTAGTGACAGGAGGTCTGTCTTATAATGAGGGGAATTCTTGTAATTAAATATAATATATAATGAGAGTAAAAATGATATATTAATGATAGGATTTGTTATCACTAAAATTCTTTTAGTGAGAGTATGTTTACTCTAATTATATATTTATTAGTGATGGGACTCTGTTCTGTCATTATTGACTTTTAACTAGAGAAGCAGTAATTAGAGGTTATGACAGGAGATTTACCATCACTAAAAGTTATTAATGATAGTATTTCAACATTTAGTCACAGTTTTTATCGTCACTAAAATTAAATTTTCTTGTATCGTGTGAAGCACTGCTCAATAAGGATCTTATTGTCTAAGGTAAATCAAGATGGACTGGAGTTACAACAGCTGGATGTAAAAACAACATTTCTACATGGGGAGCTTGAAGAAATCATATATATGCAACAGCCAGAGGGATTCATGCTATCAGAAAATGAAGGAAATGTGTGTTTGCTAAAGAAGTCACTATATGGACTTAATTAAGTAAAGCCCAAGGCAGTGGTATAAAAGGTTTGATAGCTTCATGGTGTCAATAGGCTTCATAAGATGCATTAAAGATGACAGTTGTGTGTACTTAGAAAAATAAGGCTCTGAGGTACTTACATATCTATTACTTTATGTGGATGATATGTAAATAGCTAGCAAAAGTCTTGGAAAAATTCAAAGATTAAAGAATAAGCTCAGTTCAACCTTTGACATGAAAGACCTTGGAAATGCAAAGAGAATTATGGGTATTGATATTATCAGAAATAAAGCAGCTGGAAGGATGTTCTTAACTCAAAAGGACTACATTCTGAAAGTCTTAAGAAGGTTCAATATGTATGAGTCAAGATCAGTCTCTACTCCTCTTGGGTAACACTTCAAACTCACAGCTGATCAATGTCCCAAGAGTCATCAAGATAAGTCCCAAATGAACAAGATACCTTATTCAAATGGAGTTGGAAGCATAATGTATACCATGGTTTGCAGCAGACCTGACATTGCTCATGTAGTGAGCTTGGTCAGCAGGTTTATGGCTAATCCTGGAAAGGCACATTGGGAAGCTTTCAAGTGGATAATTGACTAGCGATTTGTGTTCGCACACAAATGCATTTTCCTATAAGTGTATATGATCGTGTTGTGGTAAGCTGACCAAGTTATAAAATCAAATCCACGGGGAAGCAATGAGACAATTTAATCCTAAAAATTTTGTGTGAGTCTTGAAATCAAATAAACAAAAATATAAAAATGCAAGTTTGAGTTTCTATCTAATTATTAATTAAAGTAGATAATGAAAGCAATTAAATATGAAAAATCAGGAAATTATCAAACTAACACGAGAGTGTGTGCAGGAGTGGTGATATGCCTCAGGTGAATTCCATTAGTAAAAATAAAAGCAAATTCCTAGAAGCTCTATCATCAATTTCATCTGAGAAGTGAACTAGGCATAATACCTTTTTAGAATATAAACTCTCATTTTTATCCTAATACCATTAATTGTTTTGTTCTCAGTTCCTAAGCATTTCTTAATGTCAGAGGAACATTAACTCTTAACTTAGAGTTTACTATTATTAAGTGAATACTTTTGCCCTTTTCACTCAATTCTCATTTTGTTGTGATCAGGACTCCAATACCAATCTCAAATAACAAATTCCTAATCAAAATCAGTAACCAATTTCAGGCATTCACTCAACAAAATCCATTGACTCAAGAGTTAAAAGGAATTACTAAAATTAACACATAATTTCCTTCACCCAAAGCACAAAAAGACTTAGCTCATAGCTAATTGGGGAACAAAACTAACTGAGATAATAAGCATAATTGAAATAACTAAAATGAGACAAGAGTTATTAAATCTATTTGAAACTCGAAATTGAAATCAAAGCATAATAGTCTCAACCAATATAAATTCTCAGAATAAAATTAGTGCAAAAAAAAACGTAAATAAACTAATCCCTAATTTAATCTTCTGTTCATGAAAAATCCCTAAATTAATCCCTACTGCCTTCTAAAACTAAAGCGTGTTTTTCAGGTTACTGCCCTCTCTCCTTTCATATACGTATACCCTTTCTGCACTCAGAAATGCAAATGGGCCCTAGGCCTGATATAGATTAAAAAGTTAATTGGGCCCCATTTTAACAATTAAATTAAGAATGGCCCAAATAGCTCCCAATTACTAGAGACAGAGGTGGTTTTGGCTTCGGGATTCCATGTGGCGGTTTCCGGTTGATTGAGTCGCGTTTCCAGGCGGCAAAAGGACGGAGATGGTGTTTATCGACTGCGGCTGTGAGCTTGAAGACGGCGCTGGAATTTGGGCGTGAGTGTTGCAGTGGAGAGACAGATCGGAACAGTGCGACTGGTAGTTGAGATGGATCGCGACGACGGCGAGTAGGTGGATGTCGCGACGGAAGGTGTGTGTGGCCTTCGATCCTTGGCTGTTTCCGGCTGCTGGATCGGCGAGATGCTTCTATGGCAGGCGGAATTGAGGCGGACTCTGGTATTGTACGACAAAATGGTGGATTTCAGTGAGTATTGAGAGGATGGTTGCAGGTTTGAACGGAGGTACGTCGATTGCTGAGTGAGGCCTGTTTGTTCTCAATTTCTGTAACAATTGCAATTACACGTATCCATATGTGGGCTCCATAGCTAGCTGTCAATATTGCAAATGAGTATAGTAATATTCCAATTAGACCAAAATAATAATTCAATCAATTATTTCATTAATTCATCTCAATTTCCTATAATATTTACACAATTTCAATATTTTGAGAATCAAGCACAATTAATCAAATTAAGTCCCTAAATGCATGCAAAACTCTAGAAATTCATCTAAAAATGGACACAAATTGATGTAAATATGATTCTAATCAATAATGAGATATTTGAAAGGTACATCACACTTGGAATTATTGTTTGAAAGGACTCAAGAGATCAAGCAACCTCTACAAGGTTTTGTAGATTCAGACTATGCTGGAAGCATAGATACAAGAAAGTCTCTGACTGGATATGTGTTTACACTATATGACACAACCATCAGTTGGAGGGCTGCACTACAAACTGTGGTTACACTTTCAATCACAGAAGCTGAGTACATTGCAGTGACAGAAGCAGTGAAGGAGACTATGTGACTGAAGAGCATTATCAAAGAATTTGGGATCAGGCAAGATAAAATTAATGTGCAATGTGATAATCAAAGTGTCATTCATTTAGTCAAGCATCAGGTCTTTCATGAAAGATCCAAACACATTGATGTTAGACTCTATTTTGTGAGAGATGTGGTGGAGAAGAAGGTGATCACAGTACAGAAAGTTTCAACTGAAGACAATGCAGCTGATATGCTCACTAAAGTCATACCTAGTTCAAAATTCAACTATTGCTTGGAGGTGGTTAAGGTACAATCTTGGAATGTACCTTAATTCTATTGTGATGTGAAGATTAGATGGAGGCATCTCACTTACTTTGAGGTGGAGAATTGTTATTGGTGCAAAAAAAAAAATGAAATTAAAGATCAGATAAGCAAGATACTGCTGTTAATTGAATCTAATACTATCAGTTGAAGGTCAGCTGATATGTCTACTAAGGGTCATCTAATATCTGGTAAGTCAGCTGAGGTCATCTGGTAAGTTACTGAGGAAGTCAGCTGAGGGAGTCAGGATGATGGATCTACTGATGAAATCAGCTGAGGGTTCAGCCTCAGCTGAGGACATGTTATCAAATCCGCAGAACAAGATCCAGTAATTAATCAGTTTAAACTTCCAGTTGGGCAATTGGCGAGCAGTTTTGATGAATCAAAACTGAAATCGTTGGGCTCTGATCGTTATTCATTTTCGGTTGTAACTGTAGCAGTTTTTTGTTGGTTGATTACGATCACAAGGATTAATTAGGGCTCACATATATCTATATATACACACACATATGTATAGAGATAAATAGACACATACACTGTGAGAAAAGTAGAAAGACTCTTATTCAGAGAAAACACCTGTAATTGTATATTCTTCTATCGATTAGTGAGAGAGGTGCCTTATTCGTGGACGTAGATCATTATTGGATCGAACCACATAAATCTTGGTGTTCTTTAGATTTCTTCAATCATTGTTTACAACAATCGTTTTATTCAACATCTATAAATATGGCATTAAAGTCATTATTGTAAGGATTCAAACTTTTATACAATCAATATACTACACTTAAGTCCCAACTCTTGCAATATAAGATCTAGGCAAATCTCGATTTTCTTTACGTATTTCCGCA
This sequence comes from Prunella vulgaris, assembly GCA_026898435.1. Classification (NCBI taxonomy): domain Eukaryota; kingdom Viridiplantae; phylum Streptophyta; class Magnoliopsida; order Lamiales; family Lamiaceae; genus Prunella; species Prunella vulgaris. Next base: position 651,399 of record JAPKLY010000157.1, on the reverse strand, counting down.
CACTTATTAGAGTATTTTTTTAATTTTTGTTATTTTGATCCAAGCCACATATAAAATAATCAGGTAATAACAACCTTCACTAACTCAAATAATGAAAAAGAAGAAGATTACGGTGAAGATCGAAAAAAAACGGGGGACTACCTGGAAAAAAGAGAGGCTTGAACGTCACCAGTGAAATGAGATGAGAAGAATTGCCAGAAAAATTGAAGCACAAGCTCTAAAACTTTTGGAATTTCGAAAAGGTGAAATGAAATTGTTCACCCGTCTTTTATAGGTTGAAGAAGGTGATTTCAAAAATAAGGAATGGTTGAAGGACTAAGTTGCAAATTTTTTAAAGTTGTAACATAATTGGCGTGTGAAACTAGGCGACGGTTGAAGTGATTGATGTAATCAGCACTTCAAATTCTGCACCGCGAGCACGCCAATCGCATAGCTGTTCTGTTCCACGGGCACACCAATCACATAGCAGTTTTGTTCGCCAATAAAGTAGCTCACTGACAGAGTTGTTCGCCAAGCAAGTTGATCGTCTTTAAAGATTGTTCGCCAGATAATTATGGATTTAAAATAGTCTAACTGTTTAAGATTACACTTTTATAGTTAGGCTGGGGGACAAATATTGATAGGCAATTAAATTGAAGATGATTAATGGCTAAAGAAAAATTTGCGCGAGCTAGTTTGGTGTTTACAAGTAATCAAGTCAAAGTTGCTCGCTAAAAGAACGCCTAGTCACCCACCTAATGACCGGACAACATGACAGGTGTAGCCCGAACACCAAGTTGCTCGCGTCCAGCAAGGAGCATAAGATGCCCACCAGATCATCTTCAAGTAAACTTTCTCACGCCAAGAGAAGAGTTGATCGTCAACATTGTTAGAGATAGTGGCAGACAACATAACCACCCCAACAAACGAGCAAGAGGGACATGGGCGCGAGCAAAACCTATTACCTAAGTGACCATCCAAGAAGTGGATCCCATTCCCGAAAAAGGAACTGGCAAGGCGCGAACAACCAAGGATACTATCCCCAACAAGAGTTGTTCACGCCTCTCTCACTAGAGGACAAAACACTTCAAGTAAAGGCAAAGTTGCTCGCACCGCACCCAAAAAGCACTGAGGTGCAAACAGAACCCATTTCAGGACTAATTATGTAAAATTCATGTAGTTTACACCTATTTAAAGGCTTAATAACAAGTGTTAAATGACATGTGTAAGAACACTTGTCATTAAACTAAGCCGCATAGGCTCAAATCTTGTCACCTCGTCACTTGTAAACATATAAATATATCATGTGTACCTCATAAAAGGGATTCCAACCTTAGAAATACAATAGATATATTTTCCAAGCGCTCTCTCTTTCATATATACACTCGAACAAACATATCACTCTTGCTCTTGATTATTGTTTGGTGATAATCTTTGTGAGAATCTAATTAGTCACACAATCATCTCGGTTAGAAATTATCACCAACAAAAGCAAAGGGGACTGTTGATGTAATTTTCGTAAACGTGATTATGCGGCTATAATAACATCGATTACACCAACAATATGCTGAAATAGACGATTATGCGAGGTTTTATGAGTAAGCAGGTAGGTCGTATATGTAAGCTCGTCGTTCGAGCAGAACTTCGTTAGGGTAAAAATTTCCTCCTTTATTCGAATGAATTCGGTTACATTATATAGAAAATACAAGATGATGGATCGTCACCAGCCTGCTTCATCATAAGCTGCTGATCAGCAGCCTGCTTCACTTAGAAGCTGCTGACTCGTCACCAAGTTACTTCGTTAATAATTGGTGACTCGTCAGAGCGTTCTTCGATCTGGTTCTTTCTTCGTGCTTGATCAATTCTCTTGGACACGTCAATCCGGACTTGGTTAATTACTTCCTTAAGCACGCATGTCGATTATTTCATTAACAGGGACAACTCTGCATGCTCTACTCCCAGATCTTCATCTGAATCTTCAACTACAAGTCTGGCTCCAACAATGGCAACAAATGCCGCAACTATTGAAGTGCAACTCGTCTGTTTTTTGGTCCCTAAGAAGATTTTGAGTCTTCTGTTTTAAAGTGAGTTGATGTTGATATCAGTTGAGTGCATAGTAAACTTTGTGCGAAAGTGTTTTATGTCAAATTCTTTATTATGATTTTTTTTAATGCAGCAAGTAAGAAAGTAGATAAATAAAGCAAATAAACAAGACAATATATATATATATATATATATATATATATATATAGTGTTTCAGACCAACTTGTCTTACATTCACTCTCTCCTTACCAACTTAGTTAGGAGGGCTTTCATACTCACTTTCTCACTTACTTTCTTTCTTCCTTACACTTCTGAACTTAAGGGTTCGATCTCCTTTACAACTTACTTCAACTTCTTTCTTAAAGATAGAAAATATGGTGTGAACATTTTCCAACTAATATGATTTCTATAAAGTCACTAACAAAAAAATGTGTCTAAAGAGTTATTTAGTGTAGATATATTTCTGCAGAGTTTTTAGGTTGATCTTTTCGTGTGTTCTCTCCTTTTTTTGAACTTTGAGAATGTAGTCCTATTTTTAAGGTCCAAACTAGCCGTTGGAAAGGCCAGATTTGAAATCCTACAATCACTCAATTAATCAATCATCCTGATTGATTGATTCTTGACTTGATTAGATTGCCTCCTTCCTTCTTGAGGTAGATTTGATTGCCTTGATTCTCTCCAATCTTCAATTAACAATTCCAATGATCTCTTGATTGATATTCTTCCAAGAATAGACTCCTCAACGTCTTTTGAAAGTGATATGGGAGCATAAATAGACTTGTTGTCCTCAGCTGGTCTTCTTGATTTTTAATTCATACCCTGTATAGCCTTCTAGCTTGTTAGAACTTGGACAGATGACTTCTCTAAAGTCATTTGAAGTATACTTCTCATACATGCTTGCATTGGACCTGATCTTGTCTTCTGGGGTAACCTCTTATGATATTGACATTATGCCAAAAATCACCTTCGACCACGGAGAAAAGATCACGGGTATACTTTCTGACCGTGGTCTTAAGTGACGAAACTGTGGTCTTAAATATCCCTGTGGTCTTAAATCCAGTGTTCACAATATAAGACCACGGGTTTAACCTCCCGTGGTCTTAAATTCAGATACATAATAAAAGACGACGGGAATAAACACCGTGGTCTTTTCCCGTGGTCTTAACATTTTTTAATAAAATAAACTAAAAATATATATTTTATTTATATTTATTATTATAATATTTGAATACATAATCCCTAAATCTAAGTATACAACACTCTTCGACACTTCAACACATAAAACCTAAGTTCTATCTCTGTTCACGACGGCGCCCACACCACTCAACGCCGGACACCGTCAGTCTACCACCGCAATATGCCCCTTCCCTCCGATTCCGACGTTATTCCTCTTCTTTTAATTCTGGCGCGGCCTTTTCCTTCTCCGTTGGCGCAATAAAAACGAGAAACAGAGAGGGGCGCGTACTCCACTTCCACCGGCTGTGGCTCCAGCTCTAGCTCTTGCTCCACCTCCATTGTGTGTCTCGCTGTGTGAGATCAGCGTCCACCACCGAATCCTGCATCCGGTAAGGTTATTTTTGCATTTCATCTCTCGCGTCTTGTTGCTTCCCATCCCTGAACTTCTCTCAAAATTTATTCATCTTTCTCCCACAAATCACTGATATTAACTCTTTTATGTAGTGTATCCTGTTGTACATTTTCACTGAACGTTTGCTGTCTGCTTTGTGCTTTCAATTATCTTAATTACAAGTCAATATTGGTTCAAGGAACTTTAGTTTAAAAAGGGGGTTCAATTGACTATGCCTATCACATGTTTGATGAAATGCCCCAACCGAATTTTTGTATTTCTGTATATCCCTTTTATCTTGATTCTCGATTTTAAATAAATGATACATGTGTGTACGTATAGTTTTATAAACCGTGTATGTACTGATGCTATGACACTATCAGTTACTTGGAGAAAAATCCATTTATTATTTTGTGAGTTTTGAAAAATCTCAGTGGATATGCTTTCAAAAAAAATTATAAAAAATCTGAATGCATGATGTAAAATACTAATTTTTCAATGGCAAAAGAATGTAAAGATATCAAGTTGTGTGTGGAATTGGATTTATGAATATGGAGAGAGAGGGGTAGAAGAAAAGAATAAATGAAGCATTGAATTAAATTAGATAAATGAGAAAAAGCAGTGAAAGAGGTGGGACAGTTAACACTGGGGGCAGTAATGGTTAAGGACAATGCGAAATTCAGGTTGTGTCCCTTTCTTTAAAATTTTTAGTTAGGGAAAATGATGTTGTCTTCCGTTTATGATATGTAGTAATGGTTCACTTCACATATTTTTAGGTTTGGTTTCCTTGCTCTATTTTTTGTTGAAACTTCAAATTCCAATTTTATGCCTTCTTATAGTTCTTTTTTCTAATTGTTACTTATATATATATATATGTGTGTGTTTGGTTGTTTACACTTCCATCACTAGCTATATAATAGTAAGCATATACTTTGATTCTATTATATAGAATCTATATAATAGTAAGCATATACTTTGATTCTATTATACTTATTACAAGGTCAACCACGTCGATTATCTTTTATTTCTCAGCAATCACCGTAGTCTTTGATTGATGCATTTAATGAAAATTTGGTCATCAACAATAATAAATCACCAGAAAAAAATAAAAATAAATTAGTTCTTCATTAAGAAGCATTGTGTTAGGAGAGTGATGAGCTGCAGAGAATCTTTACCTTTTTTATATTGTTAAATTGGATTTCAATAAAGTGAAAAGTTGGTTAAACCCATTTAACAAGGAAAATATTCAGATATGAATCTCCTTTCTGTATTTTCATATGATAATTGCTGAGGAATCAAATATATAGAATCTAAATAATTAAAAAACTTTTATACTTTGTTTCTATATAATAGTAAGCATATACTTTGGTTCTATTATATAGAATCTAAACAGTAGTTGAAGCTGCTGCTTAGGTTGTAAGGATATTGTGAAGAGAGTAGCTGGGTATGAAGTCTAAGGTATTAGTAATGTTCCTGCAAAAGAATATAATGAGCTATGCCTAGTATTAAGAGAGAGATATAGAGAGCATATAATATATATGCACCCTGCAGGAATTTAAAATTAAAAAAATCCTAGCTAGTGAGATTTTTGTACAAACTTTAAAGTTATCAACATACAAGTGTGTCTCGGTGTATATTGGATTGAAGGTGCAGGAAATTTGTGTTTCTCAATGTCATGATGAGTTAGTTTATTGTGCTAATTTTAATTATGACATTGTGTTAGCTTATTGTGTTAATTTTAATTAAAAAAATTAATCTTGTTGATGAATATTATTATTTTTATAACAAAAAATTGGGAGTATTGGAACAGAAGGTGGCATTGGGCCTAAATATACAGTAAAATTAATGAATTTTGCAAATCTTGATTCAAACTTAGGGGTTGGGATTTGAGGATTAATTTGGATTTGATTTATGAAATTATATGTGTTTCAGAGGAGTTGGGGCTCACTAAAGCTCCCATATAATAATTTTGTTAAATGTCATTTTTATTTGCATCAAGAACATAAATTGGGAAAAATTTGTTTACTATTCCTGAGTTGTTAAAACTGCTTTATACTAGTTGATGAAAGTAATATAATGAACATGTGGTATGGTAACTCATCTTAGTTTTAAAATCATCGTAATTTTCTCTACATAAGTCACTGCTTTTCTGCTGGTTGAATTGAGTGAAATCCCTGTTATTAAGGTAATTTGTTGTGATTGGTAATAGCAGCTGATTTCATCTATTATCAATATTTTATTAATTAACCTTAGAAATTTTAGCTGGATTCTCTTGCTGATTGTCTTATTAGTCTTGCTGATTTTTTAGGTTAATTCTGTCTCAACAACAAAGTGTAATGTATTGACATTTTAACTAAGGGGTTATTTGAGCAGGTACATTTCAATGTAGTATTTGTTCGATTCAGGATTTTATTTTTTTACCATCAACATGAAACCAACTTGGCATTAATACCTTTTCTTTGCATGGTCAACTTTAAGACTTCCTTTCATAGTTATCTCTAAATCTGTGATTTACTTAAAGGTGAGATATTCTATTTATTGGTGGAATTAACTTGCATCAATGTGGAATTAACTTAACTTATCAAATTGTTCTTTCACACTAAAGCACAATTTATTTTCTTAATATTGGACCGTATTTAATTATATCGACTCCGGATAACATAATTGTTATGTACAATTTTTGGATAAAATGAGCCTTTTATTTTCTCAAGATATCAAACTTGTCTTGGACTCCTGTAAGATATGCCTTTGTGATACACTTAAATCAATATTTAATAAATTGATTTAAATTATGTGAGGTTGCAATACGTATAAGAACATAACTTGCAATTGAGCACATACTAAACATCTAGAACTTAGCAATTGAGAGCAGCAAATGTACAGTGCTGCTGCCCAACTATGCAGGTGAGTAGAGACGTTCGGAACTTGAGTGGGTATGCTGCTTCCCTTTATGTTTTATACTTTGGGTCACGTATACATACATCTTATTAAGAGTGACACCTATTTAACATAAATTTCTACTTTTCAAGCTGCTCACATTCAAATTGAGCGTATATTATTCAATTGTGTTATATATTATTCAATTGTTTGAAGTTAAAATCGTGTTAATTAAATTTTGGTTTAGCATAACCAAAGACATGTGCTTCAATATTTTTGGTATGTCATTTTTATGTATATGAGATTAAATAATTATATTCAATATTGTAAGTTGAGGTTTTATGACGTTAATTAATGTTTGAGTTTATTTAATTAAATAGTTTAATTATATAACATATTCATTAATCAATCTTTTTTGTATTGTTTTTACTTTTACAGTTTCCACAAAAGAATTACTCTGAAAAAGACATTGATGATGTTCGAGAGGAGTGGGCTGACTGCCTTTCAACGTACATGAAAAACTGATGAGCAGTACTTCAAGCAGTTGGAAGATGAACAGTTTACTAGTTGTTTATGATTTGAAACTTTTGATTTGGAAAACTAATGACCAATTTATTTTGACAATGTATTGATGTTACGTAAAGAGTGGTATTATGAATTTGTAATATTAATATGCATTGTTATAATGATTTTAATTTTAAATAATAATATTATTGCTCTACGACCACAAGAAAAAAAATCGATCATAAATGGACTAAATATGCTTTTGACAACGGTTTAAGATACATACAACAACAGGTAAAATTTGTGGTAAAAAATATAAACGACCACGGGGATTCTTCGTGGTCATAGATATTTTCCCACCGTGGTAGATGGGCTGGTGGTTGTAGCTCTATACTTCTGACAACAGGTATTGTGAAGTTATAACAACTGTTTTTCACCGTGGTCTTATGTGGTTAAGACAACGGGTATTTTAAAGTTATGACAACGGTTTTTTTACCGTGGTCGTAGGTGGTTAAGACCACAGTGGAAAACCCCGTGGTTAAAAGTATGGAGCTACGACCACCCCTCCATCTACCACGGTGGAAAAACACATACGACCACGGGGAATCCCCGTGGTCGAATCCCTTTTCTGGCATAGTGACTCATCTCTTCTAGACCTCAACTGAATCAAGAGAGCACCTTAAAGTTAAGGATGTCTTAACATATAAATTTAAAAATGTGATATTCAAACCACCACTAGTCCACAAACTCTGATTTTTATTGAATTTTCTTTGATATTTTATCTTGTCGTATTGCATGGTAGAAAAATATCTAATCGTACAAAAAAATAAAATTCACCCTGACAGACCAACCATCGTCTCCTTCCAGGACATCACCACTAGAAAATAGAGTCCATATAATCACAGTAAATTGTGAATGAATGAGAGATTGAACTTTAAAATTGATAAGGGGTTTTGATTCCCAATGGTGAGATAAAGCTAGAGTTGGGAGCCTCGTTAAATGTTATCGTCGTATTTGTGGCCAGATTTGGTTGGTAGTACCATAGGGGAGGAGATACTTACCTTGCCGCTGCTTATAGTTGTGGTTGAGGAGTATGGGATTATGTATATTAAATTCAAAGGAAAATAATATAGTGAGAAGGATAGTAAGATAAGTGGTTGTGGAGGTCCCATATTAGTTTTTTTTTAAATATTGCGTTTTTTATTTATGGTTACAAAAATACAGTGAAATCCAAATCAATTTTGTTTTTAAGTAAAATCGTGAACCGTGCTCACGTTTTAGGGAGAAACGTGAACTGAGTTCACAATTTACCATCATTCTTCTTAACACCGTTAACGGTTGATGTGATAGAAAGAAAACGTCATAAAACATGAAAAGAGTTCACGTTTTTAACTCCCAAGTCACACCACACTTAATGCAAATCTCCCTTTTTGTTCTAAGAATATTTGATAATAAATTTACCTCACATGTGATATGATGATGCTGCCGAAATTTGAAAGCAAAATTTGAAATTACTAATATTTTGCAATCATTGCTCATGCCTTGGAATTGGAACTAATAATGCAAATCAATAATAAAAATTATAATATAAATTTTACTTTTTAATGTATATTCCTATAAAAAATTTTAGTAATCAGAAATATCAAATATTTAGATGATTAATATTATGTTATAATTGTTATATATTTTATTAATTTTAAATTTTAATACATTTGAAGACAAAAATAGATATACATAAAAAGCTTAATTTATCCTTAATAAAATATGAAATAAATTAATTTATCTTTTTTAAGTTTTTTTTTTTTTTTTATTTTAAAATTGTTCTTTAATTAGAAACGGTCAATTTCTTAAATAAATAAAAAATTACACAATTACACATAAAATAGTAATTGAAAACTAAAAAATCAATTAATATCTAACAAATTTTTTAATTAGATAAATATTTAAATAATTAAATTAAAGTAAATTAAAAAATATATATAATTAAAAAATCTAAAAGAGTGTTAGTATAATCAACTAAATCTTCAAATAATCCAATTAAATATTTAACAAATAGTTAGAAAATCAAACTAAATCTATAAAAATATTTAAAACTAAGAAATTAATTTTTAAAAATTCAACTTTTAATTCAAGATAAATAAAAATTAAAATATAATTAACTTTTAAAAAATTAAGAAAGAGTCAAAGATTTTTTATTTTGTTTTTGAAGTAGAGAAAAAAGTGAAAATGTGTGTATTTTTTATTTTGTTGGAGTAAGGATATTATAGGAATTAATGAGGCATATTTAGTAAATTTTTTTAAATTTTATTGGAGTATATTTAATGAATAGAGTATATTTTAAAAAAATTGGAATATAAATAGTAGTACTATTAAATTATTCATTCACTAAATATTCAAATGTAATTTTTCTACAATATAAATAAAATCTAATTAACTGGAATGCATTGCTACTGCAAAATGTCAGTTATCTATCAAATCTTCTTAATAAAAATGGAGATATGCATTAATTGGATTGACACGTTTTCTGACTTTTCCTTTGTTAAAGCTAACAACTAACGGTGTTAAGTAAATTGGTGGTAAAACGTGAGCTCGGTTCACTTTTCTCACTGAAACGTGAATTGAGTTCACGATTTTGCTTAAAAACAAAAACTCTCTAAGTTTTACTATATTTTCATAACTGTCAATAATAAATACAATATTTAAAAAAAATCAGCTATATTGTGTAAAGGGAGAGAAATACGGGGAAGATGATGAGTCATGGATGGGGCTAGGTGGTGGTACAATTGATAGGGGAGTGAGAAATTACTAATTTCAATATTTAGTTATATTTAAATACATTTAAATAATTTCATTTAAATTTAAATATATTAAATAATTATATTTTCACTTCCAAATTTTCGTCAGTTGATGGGTCAATGGATGATATGATTAATTTTAAAGTAGTAAAAACAAACTTTAATGATTAATTTTGAGAGTGTAAAAAAATAAAACTTTAGGTAAAAGAAAATATTTACCCTTTTACAAAAATATCGTGGGCCCACGCATAATAAGGCCGCCCTAGCTAGAAAGAAATGAGGGACTTTGATTCACCTTTATTTGCTCCATAAAGAAGCGCCGGTCTGTTGGATGAATTCAAAAATGACCGCAAAACTCAAAAACCCTAGCAAAAATCTCAATCCCAATTGGGCTCAGCTCCAGGAGGTACGCATTGGATACCAATGGAAGTTCATACTGCCATTAACTTGGATTTCATATTGAAGTATTCTATCTCTATATCTAAATTTTATTGCAGAAGCTGAAAAGCAACGGCTCTAAGAATCACTTTTCCAAACATTCAAGTAAACCAGATGAAGAAAGCGAGAGTAACATATTAGGTATTCTATTCTTATGTGGTTGGCATTTTTGACTTGTTCGCCCTTTATTTACCGTTGTATACTTGCATGATCCTATCTCGAGGGATTTGTAGGAAAGAGAAAAGAGAGGTCGGATGAGGACTCTCAAGCTTCAAAATCACACCCTTTAATTCCTACTTCGCTTGATTGCAGGTAGAATTCTTTCTTGATTGTGTTTTTGATATAAGGTATATTTTGTTGAATTGGGTACTAATACTGAACACCAATGCGTAGACAGCTGAATGTGCTTGATTATACTCTTTGTACTTGTTTCTCTCAATTAGTGTTATAGTTTTACTGGAATCAATCAAGTTCATTTTTTATGTTTATAATTACTGAAGTTAGTGAGATCCTCAGAACAAAATGTACATTAGATATATTAATTGTTCTGGGGCTTCAATTGTTGTTTATATATATATATATATATATATATATATGTGTGTGTGTGTGTGTGGTTTATCCCAGAATATGTTCCCTATGTATCACTGTGTGGCGAAGGGGATAATCTTTTCCAATTATTTATGAAGCTGAGACCTGAGTGTTGTTGGGGGGATGCAAGATGAAAATTGTATGACGTGGGATTCATATATGGTCAAGAATTAGATGTGACATAGTGTTGGCTTTCACTATCAGGAATTGTAAATATTCCAGTATGATTTCTGTGCTAGAAGTCCCATAATGTAGTCCACACATGGAACTTTTTTATCTTTATTTCCTGCTGATTCCAGTATTCTCTGCATTGCATGTGTTTGCTGATGCTCCACCCTCGTTATTTGTCTTGACAGTCTGACAAATGTGTTGGCTATGGATTGTGAAATGGTTGGTGTTAGCTCAACGCGGAACAAGAGTGCTCTTGCAAGAGTATCTCTGGTACTTTTGACTCTTACATACTGCTCCTGTCATTTGCTGACTATGCATTGTCTAAATATCAACGACAATACAAGTATCATGTACAAATTTAGTTCTTATAGCTTACTATAGTCATGGTATAATTTGCTACTCCCTCCATCCCACTATAAGTTTTCCTAGCTTTTTGTTGTTTTGTTTAAGAAAATGTGTATTTTTGTTCATTAATATATGGTGGCCATATGCTGACTTTTATGTAAAGTAATGGGGAGTTGTGAAAAGTAAAGGGGTAGTTGTTTTAAAAAGTATTTGATTATTAATATATTGTAGTGCTTTTTTTTTTTTTTTGGTTTTTATGGAATGAAAAACTTATTGTGGGACGTTCTGAAAAGGAAAGTGAGAAACTTATAGTGGGACGAAGTGTGTTCAATAGAATTACATTATCTTAGTTTTAGTCAACGCTGTAAAGCTATTGCATGTAGCTTGAAGTTTCGGGTCAGTGTTTCACTTGGTGTGCATTCTAGTTTCTAGATCTTATAAAAGCATCAGCCACACATTACTTATGTAGTTATTTAATCAACTCAGCATTTGACAGGTAAACAGTTGGGGAAATGTTGTGTATGATGAGTATGTCCGTCCACTGGACTACGTTACGGACTTCCGCACTGAAATAAGTGGGATCCGGCCCCGTGACTTGAAATCAGGTCGGTACCCTTCACAATTTTGATTGTCTTGGTCCTTATATTTTACCTCGCACTGTAGTTTTTTTTTTTGGTCTCTGTGTGTGAGATAGAGCTTCAGTATACTCACAAATTGTGTTGCACTACCTTTAGTATGCTACTAATTTTTGTTGCAATGTTCTTTTACTGAGAAAGTGATTGCTATGGACTTTCAGGAACATTTAATTCAATTTTGAGTGTTTGAGGGAAATTATAGTTTGGCCAATTTCTTCTTAATAGTTGGATAATATTTCAAAGAAAATGCAAGGTTGAAATAAAATGGGAAAATTGCTTCTGCTTAGGACTTATTCAGGGCCTATATGATGCTAGGCTGCTGCAGTTCTTCGTAACAATTGTTTGAATTTTCTTGCCATACACTTCCCTTGATATTTATTGAACCTCCTGATTCAAGAGAGGGTAGTTCAAAACTTCAAATACAACTTCTTACCCTTCTTCCGCATTGTAGTGATCAAAGGAAAGTAAGTATTATTAAAAATGAAAACATACAGCATTTATCGTTTTAACACAAAATACATGTAAAGTACCACAATGATTAATTTCAATTATTTTCCATTAGGATGATCTGATTCTGTTTTTGCACTTTTTCACTATTTTACTTTTTCTTGATTCAATGATTTTCCCTGAGTGCATGAAGCCTTAGGGTCTGTTTACTTTGGAGAACAAACCCAAGAAGAAATAATAAGAGAGGTCTAACCCGTTATTACGTAAAAGGTTAAAAAAGATGAATTAAACCAGACACCCGGGAGACACACTTTTCAATGCAAATCTGTGGGTTAATTCAATCCACTGATCACTCTGGATAATATACTGGTTATCTGGATTGGGGAGGAATTTTCAAAATTTAGCTTCATTTACTGACTCTTCATTTCGTCCCTTTGACCAGTCTCCCTTTCTCACTATTCATCCCCTTTCCAGTCGTCTTCATTATCGACAGAAATTTTCAAGGTCAATGAAATCCATCAAGTGCTTTCCCCTTTTCTATTTCTTAAAGCCCCAGTACAATTTTTCCAAAAACATAAAATTACAAATCTAAATTTCATTCACTGGGTCGAAGGAAGCCCTTCTCACTGTATTTTGGACCACTTCCATCATTCATCCGTCATCAATAACCATTTTATTATGAATTTTAGTCCATTCATGGTTTTGAATTATAGACCACTTTTCTATCTTTGTCATTTACCTTCGCAGGTAACTCTTCCACCCGTTGTTAATAACCATTTTATTATGAATTTAAGTCCATTCATGGGTTTGAAGGAAGCCCTTCTTCTGAATTTCTGACCACTTTTCTATCTTTGCAATTTACCTTCTTAGATGACTCTTTTCAGTTCATGGGTTTTTAGTAGGAACTAGGAAGTGGGTTCTATTCAATCTCAAAGCATGAGAGAAGAAAGAGATAGGTACTTCGTTTTTTTCCCGTTGATGGGGAAGAAAAAGAAACAAGAAGATGAGAAGGATAGCAGAGAGAGGAGTCTTTTTTCACCGCAGAAATGTGACCGTGAATGTGAAAATGAGTAAGAAAGAGAAAAGAGAGAGACCAGTTCTTTCTGCGTTTAGTCCCAATGGAAAAAGGAAGGTACCATAATTTGCTGGAATTAAGGAGAATAAGTATACTGGCACAAAATTAAGAAAAAAAGAGTTAATTATTTCAATGAAGGATATGTTAATAATTCTGTTGTCATACTATCTCTTAATCTCAGTTTTCCCTCTGAAAGGTGAACAAAGGTTGTCCTACTTAATAACCCTAACCTTTCTAATATCCTATCCTTTCTAATCCCACCTCCAAAGTAAAAGGATCCATATAATGATTGAGTTTTCATTAGTACTACGAGTAGTGGTAAAGCCGTAAAGGTGAAATCATGTGAGGGCAATGATAATGTTTCTGAGGTGGTGAATCATAACAAATGTATGTGTTGTCACTTTGGTGTCAATACTTCCACATGAAACCGATGTTGGGCTTGAAAATACAATGCAGATGGACAGTCAACGTTGATTATTAGACAAATGGCTAAGTTAAAACTGTTAAGTTATAAATGCATGGTTTGGAGTATTAGAAAAATGGCTACTTGTCGAAACATTGATTTATTGATTTCTGATATCTACTGTAATGATACTAAAAGGATTGCTCTATGAAGAAAAGATCACAAAAGAATTAGAGTACTAATCATGGTCAACATACTGCCCCTTCTATCTTCATTGCAACAGAAGATGCATGGACACATTATACTTCTCTGGCTGCCTTTCATCTCCTTTATTCTCTAAATTTTACCCTTACATTTCTTGTATCTATCTTATTTTCTCTTTCATTTAATTGTTATTCTATTGGGATAGGTTAGAATTAGTCAGTTGTTTCGTTTAAAATTTTGCCCGTGGGGGTCTCAAGCAGCTCAAATTTACTGGAATATTTTGCTTTGATCTCTTTCTCTGGACCTATATATAACAGCTCGGTTGTCACTTGCAGCTAAGAACTTCAATCTTGTTCAGAATAAAGTAGCCGAGATGATCCATGGCAGAATTCTTGTTGGTCATGCATTGCGCAATGATCTTAAAGTGAGTTTGCATCGACTTAGATATTACATCTATATCATTTACTCTTCTGAATACATACTTCATTATATAACTCAATATTCTGTAGGCATTATTGTTAAGTCATCCAAAGAAGGATATACGAGATACAGCAGAATACGCACCGTTTCTGAAGTACTATCTCTTGCTGACTGTAATCTTTCTTAGCCAGTGATCTGAACATCTTTTAGACTCATCTTATTATTGTATTCTTGCTGATCTAGAGAAGGACGAAGTCGCTCCCTGAAGAACCTTGCAGCCCAGTATCTCAATGTTGAAATTCAAAATGGCGAGCATTGTCCGGTTAGTCTTTCCCTATATAATGCCTTCTCCTTTTCTGTATATGTTCACCTGTACTTTTATGAAGTACTGGGTGATAAAATGTATAATCAATTTGTATTTATGGGCAGTTACATTGGCCTCAATGACAGAACAGCAGAACAGCTAATAACCAATTGTTTCCTCTTACTTTCAGAAATACCAAAGCATCCCTATTCTTTTTTCATTTGGTCAAATTGATGAATTTTCATGACATTAGTTTTAGAATTTGCACATTTTCTAATTTTTCTTTGTCATTCAATATAAGCTTCTGGAACTGATAATATTTCTTACCAGTAAAAAAGAAGTTTTGGGTACCCTTACATATGAGTTAACAATTATAATCCCCACTTCTCAACACGTACCAGCTGTATTCTTGTCTTCATAAAAATCCTTCACTGCCACTGCTATGCTAAAAGAACAGAATATAAGTTTCAGACTGTTCGTTTAGTTATCTTCATTTCTCTTTGTAAATTTGTCTTTTTATTCAGGATTACTACATGATTTCTACTTTTTGAATATTTGTCTGCTAAAATAATTATTTATGCTAAAAAAATGGAAAAGGAAAATTTTTTCTTGTGCAAGACATTATAATATCACATGTATTATATGACGAATTAAAATTAACTGTTTTTAAAGGAAAACATATTTTGGATTTGTATTGTTGATTCAATCTGTTAAAACCTAAATAATGAAGATGCAAAGGAAAAAGGAAAGAAAATCCCAAGGAAGCTGTGTAGATACATGAGGTTTCAAGATAGTTAATGGGAGTAAATAGACCCTATTTGATTTTTTTATTTTTGGTGAGTGATATGTTGATTTTCTTTTGCTTTCATTCAGTATAATAATAGTAGTAACAACAATAATAATAATTTTCTTCACTAAGCAAAAATCATTTGGCATTCTGTTTCTTGAAAAGAGAAGCTCAATGTTGCAGCAAATTAATCAGATGGATTGATAATCTTCATAATGATGAAGGGAGAAGTTTGATAACAGATAACTAAGAGTAAGTCTCCTGTGCACCAGTTACACGGTGCAACTCTAGTTCATTTTTAAAAAGTTAAACAGTTTATAACTGAAAAGTTAAATAGTTTATTACTGACAAGTGAATCTTTTATAGTTTAACTTTTCAGCAATAAACTGTTTAACTTTTCAGTTATAAACTGTTAACTTTTTAAAAATGAACTTGAGTTGCACCGTGTAACTGGTGCATACAAGACTAATCCGATAACTAAACATAGTTGCAGTGTATTGGACTGGAATGTGAATTTATTTTGATAAAGTCTTTTTGAGTGATTCAACTGTTTGATCAGGGACCCAACCAATGGATAATTCCAGGGGGTAACTGAAATTTCATAATCATCTTCCTTTAGCATATTATAGCCTTTAGCTTCATATCTGCAGAGGGTGCTATAGATTGGCAAAATGAGAGATAATGACTAGCTATTCCTTGATAGAGACGCTAGAGCTTGTATGCGTAGACTGATCATTTTTGCTTCATTCTGCATTTGTTTTCAGGTAGAAGATGCCCGGGCTGCAATGCTGCTTTATCAGAAAAACAGGAAACAGTGGGAAAGGAGCGCCAAGGATTTCAGAAGACTGAAGGAGAAACAGAAGAAACGAAAGCCCAAGAAAAAGAAGTTGAATGATGCAGCTGAAGGTTAGATGTGAAGAATGTAGCTATTTCCTTTCTCCAGCAGCACATTATAATTCCCATGGGAGAAGTGCAAAATGCATCAATCCCACAGAATTTTGTTAATTGTAGAAGCAGTTGCAGCAAAACCTCACAATCTGCTTTTAGGTGCTGAGTTGTTTGTATTAGGCCATTTCCAACCACACTTATAAATTTTCAGTAAAAGCTGTATTCTCCATCTCCAGATTTATAGTATTCAAGTAAGCCAATCTCTTACAATTCAAGTTTTATGGTGTTGGTTCATATTTATTTAGGGTGTGTTTGCTTTAAAGGATAAAGTTATCCATTCCCTCTAAACATACATATTTATTTAAAGCAAAAACACATTTGGACTCTATTTGGATGGGTGAATTTGAAATTCGTGGATTTCACACAAAAATATTTATTCTCTCCATGAATATACAAATATTTAGATTTAAGTTTACGTTTAAAATGAGAGAATTATAAATTCCCTTCAAAATCATGTTATTTTTTATATCCTTTCTCTCTATCCTGTTCCATTTTTATCTCTTCTTACTTTCTCTCTTCTCTTTTATCTCTTTATAATTTTTAACTTAAAATATATGACTTTTTAAATGTATTTTTTTTAAATTAATTCAATTTTAAATTCTCCCATTCAAATGGAGCGTTAAAGAATAACGTATAGCAGAGATTTGTAATATGGGATTGGGTTCTCCCGTCATAAACCATCCCCACTCGGTGCGGTTACAAGTTGGGTCAAAACATTGGGCCGGGCAAATAAACCTTCTCCGTAACGGGTTTTGTGTGGGGTCACGTATAAATAGGTCTGTGTTATGCAATTTATTGCGTATTAGTTCTACAAAAATATATTTATGTGTTGGTTCAAAATATACTTTTTATACATACGCACAGAATCTTTTGCACAACATGCAGAAAAATTGTTTGCACGACAAATGAAATTAGTGTGCACAAATTATTAATTTATAAATTTTTATTTGCACACATTTCATTTTTATAAATTTGAAATCTATTCATTTTGAATTCAAATTAATTTGCACATACAAAAAATAAATTTTACGCACACAAAAAATATGCTTTGCACACATGAAAAATACATTTTGCACAAGCTCAATATTTTGTTCTTCATTTCACACTAAAACCAAATCCTCCTTCACACCAAAACCAAACCCTCCTTCACAGATTTGCAAAAAGACACTCAATAAAAATTAAAAGACTCATTACAAATTAACCAATTATCACTACAAATCTCACAGGTTTGTTGAGAGCTCATCATCACAATTCTCACTTCTCATAGTAAATCTCCTCGATCATTATGAAGAAAAGGAATGAGGCTTTGATTCATAATCTTAGAGTTGAGTTTCCTCTTGTTAGGACCCAAAGAGAAGCTGTGATGTCTTCTCCGGCTTCCATAGAACATGATGCTTCCTTTTCTTAATGAATTAGAAAGAGATGAAGAACAAGAATTCCTGATAAGCAACCCAGAAAAAATAATAAAAAATTGAAACACTCACCATCGAATCTACCACTGCATCCACCTCCGGCCTCCCCCACCACCTCCACCTTCCACCACAACCATGCCCTTTAACACAAAGTGTTGGAATTACCTCGAATCCCGTGATCAACATGAACAGGAATACTGACCTGTTAATCAATGAAGCGGAAGAGATCACGAACATGTTGGTATCCTCGTGTTGCTTCGTACTCAGAGTCCAGTACATAGAATGGTGTGCGTACAATAGTCCACGAATAAGTATTGTCTGGAATTAGAATGGATTCAATATTCTATGTGAATTTGTTCTGAGACATGAGTTTGTCTGAGAGGATTATGAGAAGTTCTAAAGTTACTATTGAGACATTTGTATGTCTCTTTCCTTAATTTTCATTCACTGTATTCTCTCCATTAGAATTTCTCTCAGAGGAATATTTGAAATATACACTTAAAGTGAGAATGCGGAAGTTAATTAATAACCTCATTAACTACTCATAACTCCCCTATTATTATTATCCACAACTTCTTAGGTGGAAATTATATATATAAATAATATTAAATATTATTTACATCTCTCACTCACATATGAAGTTTAATGGTCTCTAATACATTTCCTTCATAAACCACATTCTTATTCAGACAATACCTCGTGTGACCCACGAGTGCATGAGTTTCCATGCTATACATCTGTTGGGAGTATATAATACCCCAATCAGAATAACTTGGATACTAAGACAACTCGTTATACCCCAAAACTCTTAAACATTAACACCTGTTAAAATATCTCTATTGAATCTCTCAAAATAGAGCATATTCAACCTTTTTCGCGAAATTTAATGTATTCATAATCAAACTCATAGCTTGATTGACTAGTCAATAAATCACAATAGAGTATGTTAAATAAAGATATTCTTCCTTTTTCACTAAGTATCTACAGGCTCCCACTGTAGCTACTTTCCTAGACATGTACCACATTGCTCTTATTATCATAGCTATTGATGACATGCTAAAGTAGCAACACTAAAGTATAGTCTTATAAATATAGGAGAAAGTCCTAAGGGTAAGTGCAATTAAGGACTCACACACAACGAGAAAACAGAGACTTATTTTTCTCATTTTCTTTTAGGGTCAAAAGCACATGTTATTTCTCAATGAACACATGTCATAATGTCTATAACTTCTAAGACAGGAAACATATGTCTTATCTGAAACTTGACATCGTGTAAATTTACAAGTCAAATGCATTCTATACACTTAACCCAAATATACACCCACATATGTTTAGGATACCTGTGAAGTTTAACTTCATAAACAAGTTAGATAGACTTGACTCAAATACTTGCCTCTACAACAGGAGTATCCAGTGGCTTGCAGATGTCCATCTTGGGATGTTCAAAGACTTTCTTGAACTAAGTCTTTTAAAGACACTTCAAAAATTTCTTTGAACGCTCCTCATGGATCTTACCATCAGTTATGTACACTGCCTTACCATTTTCGTTTTGGAATACTCTTTTATTGTTTTCGGCTAACAATATATCATCCACATACATAGATAAAATCAAAAAATAATTCTTAAAATGTTTAAAATTCACACAGTGGTCTTCGTTTTCTCAAATAAAATTGAATGAGATAAGCATAGAGTGAAATCTCTGAACACCACTGTTCTCGAGGATTACTAGAGTCTATAAATCGACTTATTAATTTATGAACTTTACCCTCTTGCTTTTGAAGAATAAATCCTATAACACCATGTAGATTTCATCTTCTAAATCTCCCACTGAGAAAAAAAAACAGTATTAACATACATTTGATGTAATTCTAATCCTATACTAGCTACTATAGCTAGAAGTAGATGAATTGAGGCAAGTGTCACTATAGGTGAAAAGGTTTTCCCCGTCAGTAGAGTATATCCTTTTGTTGCCACCAAGTGATTTTCAAACCTCTCTATTGAGTCATTTGATTACTTATAATCTTGAGAATCCAGTTATTCCCAATAGTTTATCATCCCTATAGAAGCTCTACAAGTTCGCAGACTCGTTTAGACTTCATAGACATGAATTTACTTCTATTGCTTTCTTCTAGTTTCTGGAGAAACAAAGAAGGCTAGTCCTTCTATGTCATAATGCCTCTTGAGAACTTATTTTCTTAAACTTTTCCGAGGGTGATTTATTACCATATTGAAGAATCACTAAATTTTCAAAAGGTAAACATCACTAGCAAATACCTATCAAAGATCCACATCATCAACTAATAAACTTCTCCCACTTGGATCAAATTTTTTTTATTTTCTTTAATGTCAAAAAATTGTTCAGCATATCCAATGCCAACTTTATCAGGAAAACTTAGTTCCAGAAAATATGTATTATGCGATTCCTTATTAGTCATGCTCCCACTGAAGCTCATATAATCACGTATCCTTTAGAATTTTCACAGTATCCTATGAAGATACACTCTTAACAACTAGGACTCAACTTTCAATACTTTTAAAAAAAATCACTTGTGAAGGTTGTAGATCCCGATGTTCTAAGGTCACTTAAGAAACATGTTTTCTACATGTCTTAAATCATACGGAGTTGAAGCAATTGTACTAGAAGACACTTGATTAAGCACATAAGCTGCATTAAGCAACGTATCTTTCTAAAAAATATGTAATTTAGCTTGTGCCAACATGGATATTAACATTTCTAACAATGTCCTATTTAGTGTTGTTAAACAAAATGAGCTGCTCGTGAGCTCAGCTCAACTCGGCTCGACTCGAAAGGTAACTCGAGCTCGTGCTTGAAATATACTCTATAGCTTAATGAGCCGAGTTAAGATCGGCTCGCGAATAACTCGTTAAGGCTAAAAATTGGGATATATTGGTAATTTTGTTGAAAATAGGGATACATTGGTAATTTTACTCTTTAGGGTTTTGGTGGACAAATACTAATTCACAAATATTAAAATCTGCAACACAAATTTGTATATACATAAAGCCTAAATCGCCCAATCCCTAAATCCCAAGTCACCGTAAATTGCAATCCCAAATCACTGTCGCTGCCTCCGTCTTAGCCACCGCCTGTTGCGGTCACTACCACTGGTCGCGGCCCCATAACCTGTTACACCTCCTATCTGCAATAATCCAACACCATGTCGTGCCTCCGACGTCGCCTCAGTCCTTACAGTCGCAATCTTCTCTTGTGTTATGAAATGACTCATATCCGCCAAGCCTCCTATGCCATCTCACATCTTTGACGCCATCTCAATCCTTACAGTCCTCATTGCCTCAGTTTCTCACCCCAAGTTTCCAAATGCATCTCACGACTGGACACCTCCACCTCTAAATCATCCATTCCCTGCTTCAATAACATGAAGTTTAGGGATATTATCACCTCAGAAGTTTAAATTTGGTAAGGGTTATTTTACTCAGCAATTTGTTTTGATTTGATCTAAATTTGAAGATTAATTAGGACCCATGAGATTGGACAGAACATATTTGATCTATAATTTTATCCCATTCTTTGAATTATATCAAGTTAAGGATATATCATTGATTAATATTTGATACTCTAAGAATGAAACCAAAGTACACCTAAAATAAAGATTAACAAGTCAGATGAGAAGACTTACTTGAAATAATTCTTTTATTTCTTTCAAATACAACTTAAATGTCTCTAAGTACAATCCTCGAGCTTAGCAAGAACTTGAAGAACTCTTAGAAATACTTAGAATATGAGAGAAAATTGTTTACAACTTGATGATTGAAAATGAACTTGAACTACCCTATTTATAGTACTAGAAACTTTGAATTTTATTTGCATTTACATTGAATTTGAATTTCATTTGTCGTCAATGATGACGAACTTGAATTCTTGTCTTCCATGATGATACTTTTTGAAATCTTTTTCTTCAATGATGACAACTTTTTGACTTCTTTTTCCACTCTTGTTGTACGTGAATTGTGCCTTGGAGTCCATAATATACCATATTATGGAGTGTTGTCATTATTGGAGATATACAAAGTCATATTATTGAAAATTTTAGTATACATTAATTGAGTTGTATTTAATTTTTTGAGTAGTACTAATATTTTATACTGAATATTATTTATAAACATTCCTTTTTTTTTTAAATCCCAAGTTTGAATCTCAGGTTTATTAAGATTAAATATATTGAATAATTTAAACTAATTTGAATGAATATTAATAATAATAATGCAAAATAAAGATTAACAAGTCAAGTGAGAAGACTTACTTGAAATAATGCTTTTATTGAATCTTTCAAATACAACTTGAATATCTCTAAGTACAATCCTCGAGCGTAGCAAGAACTTGAAGAACTCTTAGGGACACTTAGAATATGAGAGAAAATTGTTTACTACTTGATGATTGAAAATGAACTTGAACTACCCTATTTATAGTACTAGAAACTTTGAATTTCATTTGCATTTACATTGAATTTAAATTTTATTTGTCTTCAAAGATGATGAACTTAAATTCTTGTCTTCCATGATGATACTTTTTGAAATATTTTTCTTCAATGATGGCAACTTTTTGACTTCTTTTTCCACTTTATCTTGTTGGAAATAACAGAAGATGAACCTAATGAAGTAAAGGGAGAAAAAGACATCGATGTTGAACAACCATCCAATCCATTTGAGGCAAAGAAATGACAAAGAAATCGGTGGTATGGGATAGTATAAAGATTGTCAAATTGAAGAATGGAACAGAAAAGGTGCAGTGCAATCATTGCAAGACATATTTTGCTAAAAGTGCAAGTGGAGCTATGTCTCAACACAAGCGTCATTTAAGTTCGTAATGCAAAGAAAACTAGCTAGTGGAGAACAAACTAAAGGGAAACAACAAATATTGTCCTTCACAGAAGGGCAATCAGATGGTATCACTTCCATTGCCAATTTTACATATGACCATGCTAAGGTACGAGAAATTGCTTCTCATATGGTTCTAGTACACGAGTACCCATTTTCTATGATGGATCATGTTGTGTTTAAAAAGTTTATGAAAGCTACATAACTATTTTACAAAAAGATCAATCGCCAACAACTTAAAGATGATTGTGTTTCTACCTATCAACTAGAAAAGAAAAGGCTGAAGCATGTGTTGAAGGGTGTGAGCCGAGTTAGTTTTGTAGAAATCTGGTCAAAAACTTCAGTATATGGTTGTGACGGGTCATTATGTGGATGTTGATTGGGTGTTACAAAAATGTGTACTGGATTTTTGCAATGTTCCTCCTCCACATACCAGAGTCATTATTGATGATGCTTTGAGTAAGTGTTTTTGTGATTGGGGGATTGAGGACAAAGTTTCTATCATAACTGTTGACAATGCTTTTTTCAATGATGTGTGTGTTAGGAGACTTAAAATGGATTTTGCTCTAAGAAAAAAGTTAAGTCTTGATGGAAAGATTTTTCATGTTAGATGTTGTGCACGTATACTTAATTTGTTAGTGGAAGATGTGTTAGAGTTATACAAGAAAATATGCTTTTACTTTGTATAACTAAACTGAATCTTGAGCTTTATCTGAAATAAATCTTTTATCACTGTGCTTTAGATAATATGAATGTTATTTATTTATTGCAATCCGTTCAATTATCATAGTACAATTTTCACTATAGATAAATGTGGTGATCCCCGGATAACTCACAGCAAGATCACATTATCAGTATCTTGTAACAAGTACTAACTTCACAACCTAGATGAGATCTGAACACCCCATTGGTAAACAGTTGATGTGCAGATTCCACATTGACTTATCTTGACCAAGAGATTACATTAATGCATGATGATGCATTGAAGAGGACCTACGGAGAGGTAATTCTTCCGTAGTGATTTATGGGATGAAAAATTAATATGACTGTGTGTAATCGGTGTGTGGCGCTTTAATTTGTTGTGGGTAGAGAGTCAATGAAACTCAATACTTTGCATCTTGGGCGACACCATTGAGAACATGACAGTTGCTAAGATTTAATACAGAGGAACATGTGCTTGGAGTCTTGCATGATTAGTCCCCTTTGTGGGCTCTAAACGTTCGTCATACTAAATCTTGCAAGTGTAATTTGTTTCCAGTATGATGATAAAGAAGAACTGTCCTTACTCCAAGGTTAAGATGTTAAATTAATTAAAGCGTTCATTGGCTTTATTAATTAACGGAAAAGAGCATTTTAAACACGAAAAATAATGATCGGGAGTCATATAATTGTAATATGGGTTAAGATGGATAGTACAACATTAATCCTATAGTGGATTGAGATTAATGTTAATGGGTGACATTGGACTCAATGTTAGAATTCAAGGCCCATTGGGAGGTCCAATCTTAATTCTCCTAAAGGCCCCCCTCAAGTAGCCCAATTAAATGTCCAACAATGAACAAGGTGATTAAAATAAAAGAAATATTTTGTGGCCAATTATTATTTTTTTCAAAAATTAATATTAAATTCATGAGAAAATTTTATTGAAAATAGATATGTATTTTGAATACAAAAATATTTCATAAAATCAAGATCTCATATAATTAAATATGTAGTATAATTTTTGAAAAATATTATAATAAAAATATCAAGAATATAATATTTGATATTCAAGAAAAATCAAGATTAGAATATATGATATTCAAGATAATCAAGATTTGGAATATTTGATATTCAAGATATTCAAGATCTTGAATCCTCATTATAAATATGAGGTGAAACAAGACATCATTCTTGAGAGCTATAATTTTCAAAAATTATAGAGGGTTGGGCAACAAAAATATTCTTTTTTCTTGTGTTGAAATTATTCGTGTGGCCTCCCACCGGGCGTACGAGTAAGGACAATGGAATACTTGAGAAGACCTTTTTAGGTTGATCAAGTTGATTGCATGGAGTCAGAACATAGGGCGCTCAAGTTGAGAAATGGTCTCAAGAAGGACCTTTTGGGGTGCTCCGATTGATCCTACTCCTTCCCAAAACGTCTCAAGAAAGACCTTTTGGGTCTCAATCAAATTTGTCAAAAGCTAGAGGCATAATTCACTTAAACCCCTTAGTTCCGCATGTGTAGGGATTTATGTGCTTTTATACTGTCATAATATTTTGCATGCAAACCCTGTTGTTGGGTGTTCAACTAATTGATTTAAATATGTTTAAATCATGATATTAGTTGTAGGTTTAAATTTGTGTTTAATGTATAACCCGAATAGATTCAGGCATCCCCAAAATTCCCTAACAAGATGGTCTCGAAAACCTTGGTGAAGTGATTGGTGTTGTTAGGGATGGGGTGAACTACTTGAACAATTCTGAATCTTGTCTTATTCAATTTGTGAAAATTGTGAAACAGCTGCACTTGCCTTCTAGAAAATTGATTTTAGATTGTTCAACTAGGTGGAATAACATATATCTCATGTTGGCTTCAACTTTAGAATTCAAGGCCGTGTTTTCAAGATACCAAGATATTGATCCTGGGTTTAGTTATGTTCTAAGTGAAGAAGAGTGGTTGAAAGTGGATGAAGTATGCAAATTCTTGGGTATTTTTCATGAAATAACTAACATGATTTCTAGTTCTAATTATCCAACTTCTAACATGTTTCTTGTGGAGCTTTATAGGGTTAAGGAGTTGTTGAATAAAAATGTTGTTGATACTTCGGATAACATAAGAAAAATGGCTTTGAGTATGTCGGAGAATTTTGATAAATATTGGGGAGAAAGTAATGTGTTGTTGTCTATGACTGCTATTCTTGACCCTAGGTACAAAATGGAACTTATTGATCATGCTTTTCCGATTATTTATGGAGAGATAGAAGCTACACATAAAATTGTAGAAATCAAAATGCTTATTTATGAGCTCTACAATGACTATGTACAAGCTTAAATATCGACTCATGGTGAAGATCCTACAAGAAAGTAGCCAATAGACACAATAGGGACATGATAACCAACATAGCAGTCATTAAGAAACTTGGAATTAATGTTCTCACTGGTAAGGAAAAGTTTCAGATGCGTGTTAAGAAAAATGTGGAAACTCCTCCGGAAAAGATTGATTTGGATATATATTTAGAAGAAAATGGGTATTCTTGTGGTGATATCTCTGCAAATCTTGATGTGTTGGCTTTGTGGAAATCAGAAAGGTTGAGGTTTCTGATATTGTCAAAATTGACAAGTGATATTCTTTCTGTTCCAGTTACAACCGTGGCCTCCGAGTCCACTTTTAGTGCTGATGGTAGAATAATCGATGATCGTCATTCTTCAATTAAAATTGATACAGTGCAAATGTTACTTTGTGGCAATGATTGGATTCGGAGTCTCTATGGCTTGAAAACTAGGCCTCGTACAAGTGTCAGTGCTATTTTGCAAGTTGTATATTTCTTATTTATAATTTATGTCTAATAACTTTTTTTCATTTTATTTTGCAGGAATCATTGGATGCTGAATCATCTTCATATTTAGAAGTTGAACTTCCAGATCAAGATTGAAGTGGTGATGGAATTTGAAGTTGTGGTTGAAACAAGATAATTAATTTTTATTTTTGACGAATTTGCTAAGTATGAATTTATACTTTGCAGTAATGTTTTCAGTACTCTTTAGATTATTTTGATGAATAGGCTTAATGTTTTAGTTAATGAAGAAGATGTAGTGGATGTTGGTGTTGATGAATTTATTGTTGTGATATGTATTTTTGCAGAAATTTTAATATTCAAGGGAAAAATAGGCTTTACGAGCTTAATCGAGTCAAGCTCGAGCTCAATTGAGCCGAGCTCGAGGTCATTCGGCTAAATGAGCTGAGTTTGAGCTCAAGCCTTGACATCTAATTTTCGTGCCGAGTCGAGCCCAACTTTAAGCTCGGTAACCTTATCGAGCGAGCTCGAGCCTAGCTTGAAACAAGCTCGAGCCGAGCTCGAGTTTTCACTACTCGGGCTCGCTCGGCTTGTATAACAGTACTAGTCCTATTCCTTCTTTAGGCAACACCAAACCAATGATGTCTATAAAGGACAGTCAATTGTCAGACAATCCTTTTTCATTACACAATTTCTTGAATTGTTTAGATAAACTTTCACGTCTCCTATCAGTTTTCTCAACTTTGATAGTCACGTAATTTTGATTCTCAACTTGTTCAAGTAAATGTCTAAAACATCTAATGCTTCAGACTTATGAGAAATCAAACGGACATTATTAAAACATGAAACATCAACATTAAATGTAATGAAACAGGATATTCCATCTCGTGCCCTTATTTAATAGAAACCCATATGTTAATAAATAATAGTAACAGAAATTCAGCTCTTATAGCTTTCCAAATGGTTTTGAGTCATTTAACCAGCAAGAAATATTTGTATTTGGATAACTCGACTTTGATTCTAGATTCAACAATCTTAATATCACAAGTCTGTTCATCTTACCTTGTTAAAAAATGACCTAAACTAGTATGCAAAAACATGTCAATCATATAAGCATCACTAGAAGAACAAGCATTTAGTAGATACGAACTGAATTCATAATAACTAAAAGATGTTTTTCCACCATCCAAAGCCATAAAGTCATTAATTATAAGTCCAACACTATAACATTCATCATTAATGCGAATAAAAACCATGTCTTAAAAATAACAATACATTGTATCTCAAAACAAGTATGAATGAAACAGAAAAAAAAAGTGTGATATAAGGAACTATTTGAACATCTTGTAGAATAAAATGGATGACCCTTTGAGAGTCAATTCTGCGAGTCACAAGTCTTCGACTTTGACTCCAACATTATTGCCTACTCAAATCCATCAATTATCTACAATGGCCCCCCTGTCTTCGGTTTCTCGGTCTGTTATCTCTGAATCATCAGTTCACAAAGGATAAGATTCAGCTAAAAATAGTATTTGGAAACATTTACAAATTTTCAAAAAATAGAATTAGATGGATCTACCTTGTCCCATCAGGGCTCAGGGCATTCATGTGCAAAGTGACCACACTCACGACAGTTGTAGCATGTCATTTTGCTCTTATCCTTCTTATTCTTTTTAACACGCTTCTTCTTTCTTTTCATATTGATTGCTTTGTTTATGGTATTGTTATCATATCTCCCACTATCTGATCGATTATCCTTCTTTCCTCTCTTCCAGTTTCATTTTCGTTTAAAGCCCAAAGCTTCTTTTGAACTAGAACTAACAAAGAAAATACCAGATGGAGACTTAGCATCTCCAAGCCCTTTAACCTCTAGCTATAGCTGATAAGCTGCTTCACTGAAATTCTAATACTCTCATTGTAAGTCAAACTGACTTTGAGGTGATTTCAATGATCTGGTAATGAGAAGATTAGAGATTGAATTTGGTGTTCATCAGAAAGATTGTGACCAACTTGTTTAAGTGTAGCGATCATATAAGACATTTTCCTTAGACGTTGTCTAACATTGTGATCACTGAACTAAGAAAAAAATCTCATGCCGTGAAACTTTTTTTTTTCCACACAAGATAAGCTTTCTGGCCCTTCTTCTCCGATTCCCAATCTCAAGGCCCGTGTCAGACATTTCTATGTTGATCGCATCTAATACTTCTTTCTTGTCCAAAACATACTAAATTTTGCGATGGCAGTTATAGTAATTGTTACCACTGAGTATCTAACTCTCATGAAAATTAGTGAAATTTTCTATCAACGTCATTGTCTTAAACAATAAAGTGATTCACTGTGTTAATGTTTTATTACGTTTTATGCTAAGCCAAACTAAGATATCTAAAAAATTGACACATGATTCGATTTCGAAAAATAACTTAGAGTTATTAATCAACGATCTCGTCATGTATCTCAAAAATTGATTCTAGTTTCAAAACATAAAACTTATGTTCAAGCATTTGAAATAAATTATTTAACATTGAAAAACCTCCTTAATCACAACTATTCAGAAAATAAGTTAGGAGTTGTCTTCACAGAAAAACCAAAAAACTCCAATGACTATCAATTTAGCTTATAAAAAATACAACTAAAGGGAATTCGCGCAGAGATCGGTCTAACTTGTAATGCGACTTCCAATAATTAGAATGATCGAACTCTCTAATTCCAGCACTATAGATGGCCTTTGCTAGAGGGCCCACTTGTGGATTCTTAATCTGACGTTTTCCATGACCACTTAATCTCAGAAAACCAGAACGACGAATCCTTCCCATCCTCAAGCATGCCGATCTATGCGCCTGAGTTCTATCTTTCTTTTTCAAAACAAGCGAAATTCTACCTATAATTTCTTATCCATCGGGCTTCACTTCACAAGACTTATACCCATCCAAAAAGTCTTTCCTCAAGTAAGGTGGAAGAGTCCTAGCCCATGTATGAGTACTTCTAATTTCTACGTATAAATCGTATGGAAGTTTCTTATTGTGAATGAAAACCAAT
The DNA here is from genome assembly GCA_026898435.1 of Prunella vulgaris. NCBI lineage: Eukaryota > Viridiplantae > Streptophyta > Magnoliopsida > Lamiales > Lamiaceae > Prunella > Prunella vulgaris. The sequence goes on along the minus strand of JAPKLY010000157.1, from coordinate 622,067 downwards.
AAATAGTTATACAATTCCAACAACTCAATGAAGTGATCTCTCAAGTTGTGAGTAGGCTTCATTTTGTATTCATAAAATCATGCAGGACCTCTACTTTGGTCCTGGTATCACTATCAGAAACTGTTCCACTCCTTGTCATCCCTGAAAAAATGAGCAACCAAATAACAACAAAACACACAAAAGCATTAGTTAAACTTCAACACATGAATTTTCTCTCTTTTTATTCTTATGGAAAACAAAATTTCCAATTAGCATTAGGTATACTCACAAGTGAAAACAAGTTTAACTCTCTTGGCTCCCACTTTTTCGAATTAACCGGAGCTTATCGAACAATTTCATACACCATTTAAACATGATTTAAGAATTAAAGACATTTCATAAGAGCAATTAACACATAATATCAATTAAAAGGTCTCCACATAGGTCCCTAAATGAAAAACATCATAAAATAGAAGCCACACTTCAATTAACACAATGGAACATACAAAAACGCATCAAACAGGCACAAAACGAGCAGAAACGGCCGAAAAATGCGATCACATGCGCTGGAACGCGCAAACGTACTAAGACGCGTCCATAAGTGCCCACACGTGCGACCACACGCTCTCACACGCCAATCTACCGGCGACCAGTCACCGGCACATGAATGTCACGCGCGGCCGTCGGCCACCAGCATATGGACATCACGCGCCATCGCCGAAACAGTCCACTTCCGGCGCGTGGGCTTCATGTGCCACCGCCGTCTCTCCGGTCGCTAGTCGTCGTCGGGTCGTACCTGGTATCCGTGGGTCGGATTTGAAACTTTTGGAATTGCATTTTGCCCTCAGAGAATTTCTAATTCTCAAAAGAAAGACCCAAAAGTTTCTGTAAATTTGCAAAAAGGCCCGATCGCAAAAATACTATGAAAAATCATATCTTATTCAAAACTTGATGAAAATTCACAAACGATACATGGATGGATTCCTTATGAAACATAGATTCATTCCATACGAAGAACAAAACTGATTTCGTTCTTTTTAATAGTGTATTTTCAGATCGAAAAATGAGTTTGGAAAATTTTTAAAAATCATAACACACTCATTTCTCATCCAAAAAATATAAAAAAATATGCATGGAATCCTCATCTAATGTAGAATCATCCAGCAACAAGAATCCAAACAAAAAAAGTTCCAAAAATGTTCATATTTCGTATTCCAAAAAATGGGACTTTTTGGAAAAAAAAAACCAGAAACTTAAAAAATTCATAATAAATAATCTACAGGGCCAAAAATTACAAATAAATTATCCACGTAATCCTAAAAAAATTCTCTTTTCAATGGTACCAAAATTGTACTAGTTTGAGTAACACAAAAAAAAACATCATTTTTTAGGAAATATGCATACGGGACAAAGAACCAGTAGCAATATTTCAAGTATAAATGACCTTAATCTCATAATAGACATGAACTCAACAATATATTGATGAATCCAAAACATATAGCATGCTCAACAACATAAACAATAAAACTTCTACAGTAATCTCAAGTTTAAAAAAAAATATACTGCAGTTACTCCATAACTCATTAATGGCAAAAAGTTTTGAAAAATATTTTGAACATGCAATTGTAATAAAATGAGAAACCAACATATATGGCTCTGATACCATATGTTAGAATTATATCGAATCCCGTTATCAACATGAACATGAATACTGACATGTTAATCAATGCAGCAGAAGAGATCACAAACCTGTTGGTATCCTCGTGTTGCTCCATACTCAGGGTCCAATATACAGAATGGTGTGCATACTATAGTCCACGAATCAGCACTGTCAGGAATTAAAATGGATCCAATATTTTATGTGAGTTTGTTCTGAGAGGATTTTGAGAAGTTCTAAAGTTATTGTTGTGTATTCTCATTATTGAGACATATGTATGTCTTTTTTCTTAATTTTCGTTCACTGTATTCTCTCCATTAGAATTTCTCTTAGAGGAATATTAGAAATATACACTTAAAGTGAGAATACGGGAGTTAATTAATAACTCCCTTAACTACTCATAACTCCCCTATTATTATTATTTTTATCAACAACTTCTTATGTGAAAACTATATATATAATTGATATATATAAATAATATTAAATATTATTTGCACAAAGTTGCCCAGATCCACCTCGAAGCCGTGGACACTAGCGTCTACAATCGACCATAGAGGCTATTGTCTTTTTCTTTCCCACGCCGCCCCTTACTGTCATCTCACTGGAGAAAATCTCAAAGTCAGTGTCGTCTTCGTCCTCGAAGTCATAGACACTGACGTCTTCAGTCGACCATGGAGGTTGTTGTTTCTCTTTCCCCTATGCCGCCCATCACCATCGCCTGTCACCACCTCCACCTTCCACCTCCCTCGCCTCCATATATATATATATATATATATATATATATATATATATATAGAGTTATCAGATTTTAAAAATTAAAAAAATGAGAGAGAAAATAATATTTAATTTAAGTTTTGAACTTATTTATAAATTAGAATTTTGAGCGAATCAATTATATTATACAAATATATCTTGAACCTATAAGTAATAATCCCTTTTGTGTGGCTATCCCGTGTCTGTGTATATATATGTGTTTGTAAGTATATATGTTTTGGATCTATATTGTTATGATTTGCTAAACTAAGGTTAGAAAATGCTATAATTAGGTCATGTTTGTAGTCGTAACTGCATAGTAAGAAGTGCTTTTATAATTTAAAAGTTAGGTTACATCAGCTTTGAATAAAGTACTTCCGACTATAAAAATATAGATCCAAAACAGGTACTTAGCAAGGGAAATCTTGACTTTTATTTTTGGAGCTTAGAGGAAAACTCAACTTTTAGCATAATAATATAATTTTTTTTGAAGTATCTATGATCGAATTCAATAATGTAGATCTTTATATAATTTAAAATGATAAAAACTTAAAAAATTCGAGTTCACGGTAAACTTGATTTTGTCAATTATAATTGTTATGCGTATACACTATCACAGTTATATATATATATACTATCTTTGCTAAAAATTAAGTATACTTTTATGATGACGCTAGTATATAAATAACAACGATAGTGATTATATATAACAGTAATACGAATTTATGTAATCTCAGATTCACAAGATACCTACTCATTTAAATAGAGAGTAAATTAATTAATATACAAGACAAACAAATTTTACTATATGAATTTGTAATTTTAAATATGTATAGGATTAAACTCCTTCGAGAAAACTATATGAATTAACACTATAGATATCATGCAGCACATTTATTAAAATAGAGATGTTTTCAAAACAATTTTACAAAATAGGGAGAAAGTGTGAGAGTTTATGGAAATAAAACCAGTCGGTATCATAGGTATCGACTGGTGAGGTGGCATGGTTAAACATAGGATTTCATCCGCATTATCGGGATGTGTTCTAGTCGGTAACTATACATCCGACTGGAGGAGACAGATTTTCAAAGCTCACGTGGGTAAGGCATGACTCACACTTTATATACATATCTCCACTTCGGCAAATTTATTTAATTAGCCATGTTTTCAAATTGGTTTATGAAAATGGGGAAAAAATGCAAGGTTTATGAATATAACGTGTGTTTCTTCTTGGACAGCATGGAGTCGGAAACCAGTACCAAGACGGCGGCGACGATCCGTCCTCTTTGATGGAGATCAACGAGTCCACATGGGAGTGAAAAACTACAATGAACACTACGATCATGGTTTCTGTTAGGAAATATAAATGTGGTTTTTGTTTTAGAGAATATAATACTAAACCTATATCTTTTTTATTTTAAGTAATTTTTTAAATTTGATTTTCAAAATTTTGAAAACAGATTTTATATATCAAAATTCAAATCATACCTACTCAATTGACCAATTCTTACAAAAAAAAAAAGCTATAAATATACGTTTGTTATACGTTCGTGACATAACCACCCACCTTCCCCACTAAAATAATTTCATTAATTTATAAATTTAAATTTAATTAATTAAATTACAATTCTCATAAAATAATTTCATTAATTTATATATTTAAATTAAATTAATCAAATTACAATTCTCATTTCATTTTCCTTAACCAAAATATCTTCAGCAGCAACAAGTGACAAAAAAAAAAAACCGACTCAAATAATTTTATGTGCGTATAGAATCATATAAAATTTTTGTTTGTTCTCGGCTTTAATTTGTAGATGAGCTGCAGATTTAACAATGCTTTTACTTCTCCATCATGTTAAAATAAAGAGAAGAATAAAAAATCACTCTTTCTTAATTTAAAAAGAAAAAGAAAAGAAAAGAAAACCTTGATTTATTCTCACTCTCTGCTCAACTTCCCGCTCTTGATTTTAAAAAGGAAAAATGACGTGGGTTGATTTTTTTCCTACTCTTGCCCAACTTATCATTCCCTCCATCTACTCTCTCTATTTGAATTAAAATAAACTGCACTGAGAATAAGAGAGAAAAAAGTCAATAATTTTTAAGAAAATGATGAAGACAACAATGAGGATAAATGAGACGATCATATATTTGTGCTGAAATTGGAATTTTTGCTACGTTGGAAATAATATTTTTCTCACTGAGATTTGTACATACATTTTTTTCAGATGATTTTCTCTCCCACTTGATATGTTGTTGTTGTGCGACCCACGTGAGCTTTGAAAATCTGTCTCCTCCAGTCGGATGTATAGTTGCCGACTAGAACATGTCCCGAGACAATAGTGATGGAATCCTATATTTAATCTTGCCACCTCACCAGTCGGTACCTATGATACCGACTGGTTTTATTTCCATAAACTCTCCTACTTTCTCCCTATTTTGTAAAGTTCTTTTGAAAATCTCTCTATTTTAATAAATTTGCCGATATCATGCCACAGTAAATGAACAAAAATCACATTATAAACAAACTAACACTATACTGTGTAGGAACTAACACAATATTGTACATAAACTAACACAACACGCCAAAATGTGTACTATTACATAAAATGAAATATGTTGTGCACGAATTTATTCCTTAAATATTATTCACATAATACACACTTTAAATTTAATGATATCAATATTGGGGCAAATTTATTGAATTAGAGATATTTTAAAATTAATTTATCAAAATGGGGAGAATTTTTTGGGTTTTAGCAATTTAGAGGCAGTCGGTACTTGCCTCCCTCCACAACTGTTGCATTCCCCTCAATTATTTGGTGGATTAATTAATTAGGTATCTCCAATGAATTTGTTCTAATTATTTTTAAGGCAAAATAAAAATTGTTTGGATGCACATATAATTCGAATTCAAGCTGGTATATTAAAATAAAAATAAAATATAAAAAACATTAATTTTTAAATTTTGAAAAAGCAATATTAGTCTTTTATTCCTTTTAAAAAAAATTTAATATACAATTTAATTTTCTTATTTCTTAATTACAAACATATATAAAAGAATAAAAAGTTTCGATAATATTTAAGGTGAACTAATTTCATAATATTAAATTTATATCATTGTGCATTTACTAATATATTATTACATGCATTTACTGATCGTGACACTTATTATATATAATTGTATCAATTTCATACTATGAATAAATTTCACATATAAGTTATATTATGACCATATGAAAATAAAAAGTTATACTGTACTTTTATTGTGTTATAGTATATAAAAAAATTATATGTGAAATTTATTCATAATATGAAATTGATACAATTATACGCAATAAGTGTCACGATCAGCAAATGCATGTAATAATATTAGTAAATGCACAATGATATAAATTTAAGGGTTAATTCTATATAAATACACCATATTTTACTCAACTTTCAATTTAATCATGAGCTTCATGATTATTATTAAAAATCCTAACATTTTAAAGGATTTCAATTCGATACATATTTTTTATTTTCGGTCTCCAATTGATGACGTGTCTCGTTGGAGCGCGTGAAACGTTGTCACATTAGCGTATACGTATTAAATTACCTTTTTATTTTTTAGTTTTTAGTTTTCAAACCATATATCACATACATAAAAAAATAACAAAAAATTATATTAAAAGGTGTTTTTGAGTGTCGTTTCAAGTCTACTTTGAATCTGGTGTAAAAATATTTTTTTCATAAAACTTTTTTTAATATTGATTTTTATTATTTTTTATATATATTATGTATGATATGGAAACTAAAAAATAAAAAATAGAAAGGTAATTTAATACGTGAACGCCAGCGTGACAACCTTTTACGCGCTCCGGCGAGACACATCAGTTGTCCGTCGGAAAATAAAAAATATGTATCGAATTGAAATTATTTAAAATGTTGGGATTTTTCAAAATAATCGTGAAACTCAGGATTAAATTGAAAATTGAGTAAACGGTGGTGCATTTATATAGAATTAACCCTAAATTTAATATTGTCAAATTGGTTCACCTTAAATATTACCGAAACTTTTTATTATTTTATATATGTTTGTAATTAAGAAATAAGAAAATTAAATTGTATATTAAATTTTTTTAGAAAGGAATAAAAGACTAATATTTCTTTTTCGAAATTTAAAAATTAATGTTTTTTATATTTTATTTTTATTTTAATATATCGCTTGATTTTGAATTATATGTGCATTCAAACAATTTTTATTTTGCTTTTGAAATAATTAGAACAAATTCATTGGAGACCTAATTAATTAAGAGCAACACTTGTGTACAAATTTCTACCATAGAAATATCCATTTTTAAAAAATTCGCGAATCTAAGCCGGGTCGGGTCAGATTTGGACATTTTTTTCCAAAATTCGTGCAACTTGTAGTTCCAGGTTTTTTCGCTCCCAGGTATGCTACAATTTGAGCCAAGACGTGTTACAATTAGGCAAAATCTGTGTTACTAATTCTTAAAAAATTAATTTTTTTTACTTTTCAAGTAACTATAAAGAAAATATGTATTTCTGCAAGTATAAATATGTGTTACTTAATTTATTTTTTGTTCTCCTTGTTGATTTATGTTAATAATATGTTTTTTCGCTCCCATGTATGTTACAATTTGGGTAAAGGCGTGTTACAACTTACAATTAGGAAAAATCTGCGTTACTAATTCTTAAAAAATTAATTTTTTATACTTTTCAAGTAACTATAAATAAAATATGTATTTCTGCAAGTATAAATATGTGTTACTTAATTTATTTTTTATTTTTTTTGTTGATTTATGTTAATAATATGTTATTCATGTACTTAATACATCATTTAATACCTTATATATGTTATATAAAATATAATATATATTTTTATAAGGATAAATAAATATTTGTGCATACAGTAACACACATTTGATCTTGCAGTAACACACATTTACTCTAATTGTAACACACATTTGCAGTAACACACATTTACTCTAATTGTAAAATACATTTGCAGTAACACACATTTACTCTAATTGTAACACACATTTACTCTAGATGTAACACACATTTGCGGTAACACAAATTTACTCCAAGTGTAACATAAATTTGCAGTAATACATATTTACTCTAATTGTAACACATATTTGTTCCTCAATTTGTGTTATAATATGAGCATATATGTGTTACTATAGGATAAAATGTATTTTTATTAAGAATAAATATGTGTTACACATACAATGTAACATATACATGTGTTATATTGCATGAAAAATATTTACTTCTACAAAAATAAATGAATATGTGTAGAAAACAACATTTAATCTGGTTGTAACACACGTTTTACCTTAACGTAACATGCATCTGCCCCAAGTGTAACATACCTGGGAGCGAAAATCACAAGCTAAGCGAATTTTGGAAAAAAATTCTTAAATTCGACCCGACCCAGTTTAGACCCGCAAATTTTCAAAAATGAATATTTCTACGGATCTAAGATCCGTAGAAATTTATATATAAGTGTTTGTCATTAATTAATCCACCAAATAATTGAGGGGAATGGAACAGACTTGGAGGGAGGCCTCTAAATTGCTTAAAGCCCAAAAAATTCTCCCCATTTTGATAAATTAATTTCAAAATATCTCTAATTCAATAAATTCGCCCAATATTGGTTATGATATTTTGTAAAATTTAAGTTGTCAATATTTGATAGACACCCATATTTTAAACCTTTCTTTGAATTGATTTGTAACAACACAGGAATTCAGTCTAGTCCAAGGATGAAAATATCGGTATCGATGGAAATATCGGTATACTGAATTTATGGATATATCGGTGGAAATATCGATATCGAATATCGATATCGGTAAAAAATAAAAAATTCACGAAAATTTCATTAAAATGATGGAAATTTAACATGAAATTTTAGACAATATTATTACTAGTCTTAATACATTAATTGAACTTAAGATCTCAATAAAATGAGAATCTTACAACAAACATATCAAGAAAACATACGTAAGAAATATAAAACGATACAACAATTGTTCATAATTATTGAATATTACACAACTAATACCAAAATAATGTCCTATGAGCCTCAAATGTAAAAGAAGAAAGACCATCTTGGTCTAAGCAATAATGATACCAAGTCTCGAGAATTGAGAATTGAAAAAAAAAATTATTTCCCGAAATTTTGACCTATAAATTACAGAAATTTCCACGATATTTCTCGATAATCTGCATATTTTAAATTACCCTGGACTGATATCGATATTGTAACCGAAATTTCCCGATATTTAACCAAAATTTTGGAAAAATAATCGTTCAAATGAATTTTTATATCAGTACCCTCAAATTTTCGAAATTTCCCGAAATTTCAATCCTTGGTCTAGTCCAAGTTGGAGGTAAAACTGAAAAGGAGCCTCACGACACGACAGTTCTTCAGAATGTTATGCACAAAACTTGGATAAGTGTGGAAAAGCCCCAAATTTCCCAAACCTAAATCATCAATCTATCCATTCCAATGCTGATTTTACCGCCAAAACACAAATGCTATGCCTCCTCAGCTCTCTCTCTCTCATCCACTGCTCCACTTCGGCGTTCCTTCAATCCCCTATTCTTCCTTCCACTTCAGAGTTCTCAACAAAGGATTACTTTTAGTGCCGGCCTTTCCTGCCGGAATTTCAGGATTTCACATCTTCTGCACTCCTCGTCAACATCGTCGCAGTTTCCGTCTTATAATGATGCAACGGGCAGCGCTGAAGACTTTTATGTAGAACTGGGTCGGCTTCTGGCACTTTTGCCGGAGGAGATGCGGCGTAGGTTGGACGTCCATCCGGAGCTTCGGGATTTGATTGAGGTTGTAATGGACTTGGGCCGTAAGCCTTTGGCCCGGTTCCCGTCGGGGGATTTCGTCTTGTCCGATCACCATATTTCCATGGACGATATTCAACATGCCACTTCGCAGGTGCGATATGCCATTCTCGTTATTGTTGACATCTTTGTTTTTTGGTATTCATTCACATATGATAGACTTAAAGTGATCTTCATTAACTAATAATGTTAAAAATGAGGGTTTGTCCACCTATTCAATTAGGAATTCATTGGAACAATAATTTTTGCCAAAAAAATTATGTAGAACAGTATATAGAAATATTGGTCTGTATTAAAGATGCATTTTTTCTTTTTTGAAAAAAAAACCCGAGCACTCTTTTCATGATTGTGGTCTCTTGTGCTTCCCGGGTAATAAGTCACAGGCTCCTCTTAAATATTCGGAGCTGGTCTATCAAAATCCATCAAACCTAATAATTCTTTAAATTTTTATATTCTTGAATACAAATGTTTGTTTTTAAGTCTTTTAAAATCATGATTGAATACCAGTAGATTATTTTAAAGTCTTTTAAAATTCAGATTGAATCCCAATACAAAAAAAAAAAAAAACTTCTAAAATCCTATGAAATCCCAAACAAATACACCCTCTCACTATTTTGCCACACAATTATTAACATGTTATTTTTGCTAAATGTGAAGATAAAAAATAAACAATACCATCGTGGATATATTGAGTTAGCTCAATACAATGTTATGAGTTGTGTGAATCTTTCCAAGCTAGAATGTGTTCTCGTTATGTCTCTACCTCATCAGAGCTCATTGAACTTTACATCATAACGGATCAACGAGCCCCTGGTTTCACACAGGCCCATTCTAAGCAGTTATGCTTGGTTAATTAGCCATTTGTTTAGTGATTAAGTCTTCTGCAGTGAGATCTACATCAATCTTGGTTTTTCATTTTCATCGGTAGATTTTGATTACGAAATAGTTCTACAGTTGGTGGATATGGAGTCCTTAGATTTTGTAAATTAGTTTAAGATTCCATATCTGGAAGTTGTATCGGTTTCATTTGCAAATTAACTTTTGGCGATTTGAAACATTGTTGGAGAAGTTTGTGTAGCAATAGTTTTGGAAGCCTCCAGATTTATTGGATTTAATTCAATAATCAAAAGCATAATTTCATGAGTGTTATAATTTGTTGATATTTTGTAGGTTGGGGATTTTGCAGTTGATAATCGGGCTGGAATCAGCAGAACCTTGCACCGTATTAGTGCCATTAAAAATAGGAAAGGTGCAATCATTGGTTTAACTTGCCGTGTTGGGCGTGCAGTATCTGGAAGCGCCAACTTATTGCGGGATTTAGTTAAAGATGGAGCTTCATTGTTACTTATTGGGCCTCCTGGGGTGGGAAAAACCACAATTATCAGGTCAATATCTGCATAATTTTGTATAGAAAGCTGATGTAGTTAAAGGTTATGCACTGCTATTGTACTGTGACATGCATATGTGAAAAGTTGAAACAGTTATATTTCTGTGATTTTTAGAAACAACTCATTTCTATTAGCTATTGATTCTTTCATGATTGTATTCCCTGAGGGCTCTGCTAATTCGTGTTAAATTCTGAATACTAATTCATTGCATGAAACTGTGATTGAAAGCAGATAATGATTTTAATCAATTATGCAAAATCTCAGTTCTAATCTATGATATAAGTAAGTTGTATCATGTGGTTGCGTTCTGGAATACTTCATGTCTGTTATATATTCTTATACATGTGCGGAGCTTGGTAGGAACACCCTATTTAAACCTTAACAACTTATACCTTTTGGCTTTATAGATTGAGCTGCTTCACTCATCATATACAGCACCATGCAATATAATGAGGATCTAGGGGGTCTTAAGAGTCTTATACTTTCTTTTGGCATGATCAAGCTCTATAGTCTATACACTGTTCATTCTTTGGGAAAAAAATAAGAATGTGTCTTTGTTTTCTTTTCACCTGATTCAGATACGTTTAGTTTTTGTCACCATTTCTTTGGTGGAAGTGCACACTTATTTAAATCATGGTCCTCTGAAGTGTTATGATTCATGGAGATAGATTTATCTTGTCATTCTCTCAGTCCCTGCCTCCTCTGCTTCTTTGCTGAAAAATGTGAGCTTGAATTTACATTATTTACTTTTTCCTTAAGCCTAATGCCTTTCTTGTTTAGTTAAATATAAGCTGGTAGCCAATGGCTAGTATTCAGATCTCTAGGCTTTCTAATATATTACTGTGGACTAGTGGATAGAAGCAACAAATTAGATTTGCCCACATCTTTATTAGATTGTATTATTGGGAATCATACTTCCTCATCATTAATAGATTAAGATTCGGCTGTCACTGGGATGCTGCTTCAGGCTGTTGACTGTTGAATTTTTCAATTACGTCATGAATTACCTTTGAGGTTTAGACTTGATAATGGATGCATTTTTTTGTCTCAATATTTTTGACTATTTTTGAACTGAGGTCATCAGTCCTTGTGGTTAATAAAGTTGCATAACCAATTTAATTTATGGACTCTTAAGTAGAAGTTTCAGTGTAAGCAATTGCCTCATTTTGTGATACCACAGACATTAAAAGGGAGAAGAAATTTAGAACATATGGACTAATTTATTCTCCTTAATCTTTATGCTACTTTAGCTATACAGGTTGGGAAATAGGAAGTTTTTTCATTACAATAAGATGTGTAAACGATGGTGCATAAATCCATCCTTCCTTTGTTTGCAGAACACCCTATTGTCTTAGGACAACAATCTTATGTTTATGTGTTGGGTAACATGGGTGGACAACACAGGATTTATAATATTTTCCAAATCTACCTCATCTTCTCTCTGCATTTTTCATTTTTCCTAACAAGGAAATTCAAGAATTTGGTGATGAGATAAATTAGGAATCTTCCATGAATGTCTGCATTTTTGGATCTTCCAAGAATTATGGGTCTTCCCTGAACTAGAGAAAAAATAGGGATCTTCCAAGAATGGAGACTTACCCATGGTGAGATAAATTGATAAAAAAATGGCATTATTTAATTAACCTCAAAGAATAATCTGATGCACCCGACGGTTAAGACACTTACTTTGTCAGTGAGAAGGAGATGGTGATCAGAATCACTGACCGTGCTGGTGGATGGGCTAGGAAAGGAATCGACAGAAACCTTCTCCACGTGGAAAACTTTGGCAATAGCAGATTCACGGTAATCTATCGAGTAAAGACGGTGTACAAGTCACTTGGAAGACTAATGAAGAGGATCAATATTATGCCAATTACTTTTTTGCTTCTTTTCATTTCTTGAGGCTGCCAAGAAGATGAGTGGAGAACACAAGGACAAGTTAAGAATTTGATGCTTAATTCCATTTAGGTTTATGAAGTTGATTTACATATCCAAGGGGTAGGTGGGTTGGCAGATCCCACTGAAATTGGGGTTAATAAAACTTTCGGAGCCAATTGTTGGGTTTACCCAGTTAGCAAACGACAGCTTATGGTTTTGTGGAGTGAGGCAAAGTTTTGAGGAGAATTATTGATGGTTGTATTCTGTCCATTAGGTTAAAGTTAAACAAGATAATTTTTGATACCTCAATGGAGTCCTCAGAAGATGTTTGGGTGTAGGATAAAATTTAGAATTGCTTTTTGGGTGCCAGGTCCTATAAACTAGATTGGCACTTCCCATTCTAATTGATGGTGTAACTTTTGTAAGATCTTTTGCGTGTAGTCTTTATATGGGAGCACTCATCCCTTAATACTTTCTCTGCCGTAGTAATATATTGTTTTCCTATAAATATCTTTTTGTTATAGTGTTTATTTGTACTAAAGTGGTCTAATCTATCTTTTTTACATTCTACTGTCAGTAACGTAATGTTTGTTATGTTCTTCCTTAAGGGACATAGCTCGTATGCTTGCAGATGACTATAAGAAGCGTGTCATGATTGTTGACACCTCAAATGAAATTGGTGGTGATGGAGATATTCCTCACTCAGGAATAGGCAATGCTCGTAGGATGCAAGTCCCGCATACTGATGTACAGCATAAGGTATGAATGCTGTTGTGTGATTAATTAATATATATAGTAATATGACATCATATATATATGCGTGTAAGGATATTACTTTTCATACGCTGCTTCGTGTAGCCTGCAATGTAATATATTTGAATGAGTCATTATCTGACTTGATCTTTATCAGATTGTAATAGGTGCTGAGTTTTCAGATGAGTGTCAATAATGAAATGTGTGGAGTCATCTATTTTAACTCTGAGTTAGATTTTCATGTTCAAAATTTGGTTCTTTTGCAATGTAGAAGTTGTTAGTGTTGGTAATTCTCAAATTTAGAAGAAACAAAATTCTTTTCTTATATCATTATGAGGTCACTAGACATATATATATATATATATATATATATATATATACATGAGCCTGCAATCTATTTTAGAAAATATGGACAACTAATTCTAAGGAAACAGATCCCTGTGATTATGGGATTGATTCTAAATACATAAACCTAATAATAGCAAGATACAAAATATAACTTCCTAAAATACACAAATTCAATCACTGTTTTGACACTCCCCCTCAAGCTGGTGAATAGGTGTTTTCCATTCCCAGCTTGGATATAATTCTTTCAAAGTTAATGCAATTCAGCCCCTTAGTGAGTATGTCTGCAAGTTGATTCTGAGTGGATACATATGGTGTGCAAATCATGCCACTGTCTAGTTTTTCCTTGATGAACTATCTGTCAACCTCAATATGTTTAGTTCTATCATGCTGCACCGGGTTATGGGCTATACTAATTACATATTTATTGTCACAATATAACCTCATAGGTTCATCCCACCTTATCTTTAAGTCTTCCAATATAATCTTCAGCCATAGAAGTTCACATATTCCGTGGGCCATTGCTCGAAATTCTGCTTCAACACTCGATCTAGCTACTACGTTCTGTTTTTTACTCTTCCAAGTCACTAAGTTTCCACCAGGAAAGGTGCAGTATCCAGTAGTTGATCTCCTAACTACCACTGACCTGCATATTCCGCATCCGTATATGCTTCAAGACTTACACTCTTGAACAAAGTCCCTCTTCTGGGGGTCCCTTTCAAGTACTGGACAATTCTAAGAGCAACTTGTAAATGTGCTTCCTTTGATTGGTGCATAAAATGGCTGACTATACTTACAGCAAAAGCAATGTCTGGTCTAGTGTGAGATAAGTAAATAAGTCTTGCCCACAAGTCTTTGATACATTTCCTTGTCCACGACAATATCCTCCTCCGCACTTCCTAATTTTATATTTGGGTCAACTGGAGTACTTGCTGGTTTGCAGGCTATCTTACCTGTTTCTTTAAGCAAGCCAATAATATATTTTTGTTGAGATATGAAGATTCCTTTCTTGGAATGAGCCGCTTCAATTCCCAAAAAGTATTTAAGTCTCCCTAATGTCTTGATCTCGAATTCCGTGGCAAGGCATTCACTTAACAGTTGCTGCTCCTTTTTGTCATCCCCACTTACTATAATATCATCTACATACACCAATAAAATTGTTACTCCCCCTGAAATTGAATGTTTGATAAACAATGTGTGATCCCCTTGGTTCTGTTTGTAGCCTAGATCTGTCATAACTTTGGTGAATCTTCCAAACCATTCTCTTGGGGATTGTTTCAGCCCATATAGAGCCTTTCTTAACTTGCAAACAGTTCCAGCAGCAATCTGTCTATCGTAACCAAGGGGCAACTCCATGTATATTTCTTCTTCAAGGTCTCCATTTAAAAAATGCATTCTTCACATCGAACTGCTGCGGGTTCCATTCATGATTTGCTGCTAATGACAATATTACTCTGACCGTGTTCATCTTAGCAACCAGGGCGAATGTCTCCAAGTTGTTACAATCCCACATCGGATCCACAAGAAATTGTGGATGGGTATATAAGTGGAAGCCAATCCTTGACCTTTAACCATGGTTTTGGGTTAAGTTAGGGCTCCCTAGCTTATATTCCTAACCATTGGCACCGTCTGTGGGAAAAAGATCGGGCGGGCTGCGGAATGGGGCTACCCGATGGTGGGCCCAGGGGTTGCCACCCCGGATGTGGGCCCAGGGGGAGTTGCTACCGGAGAGTGGACCTTGACATATGGGTTGCCACCCGGAGTGTGCCGTCCGTGGACTTCCGACTTTAATGGGGGTCGATTGTTACGATCTCACATCGGATCCACAAGAAATTGTGGATGGGTATATAAGTGGGAATCAATGCTTGATCTTTGACCATGGTTTTGGTTTAAGTTAGGACTCCCTAACTTATATTCCTAACACAAGTAATCAACTCCATAGGTTTGAGTGAAGCCTTTAGCCACTAACCTGCTTTGTATCGTTCAATGGTCCCATCAGCCCTGTACTTTACTGCATATACCCACTTGCATCCTACTGGTTTTTTTCTAGTTGGTAGGGTGATAAGTTTTCAGGTCCTATTTTTGTTTAACGCTTCCATTTCCACATCCATGGCATGTTTCCATTTCCTACCAGATAATGCTTCAGATACAAAAGAAGGTGTGCGTGTGGAGTTGAGGTTTGTGAGAAAGGTTTTATGGGTGGGTGAGAAATTTCCAAAGAATAAGAAATTTGATAGTGGGTAAAGTGGTTGTTGGGTGCATGTTCTTGTTCCCTTTCTAAGGGCAATGGGTAGGTCTAGAATTTGGTCCACCTGTTTTTCTATATTTTCAGAAACAAACTCATTAGAATCATTGGAGTTTATAGGATTCGAAGGTGTTACCTCTTGCAATGGTGCTGGGTTGGCCTTTTCTCTCCTTGAATAAACCAGATTTTCCCCAATTTTTCCATCATCAGGTGCAGGTCTTGCTGTTGTTGGTTCAGGTGTAGGTCCTGCGGTTGGTTCAGGTGTAGGTCCTGCGGTTGGTTCAGGTGTATGTCTTCTCTCAATTTCAGGGAGAGCAATGTCATTTGTCCCAATTTCAGGTCCAAATGTCATATTTGGAAACATGAGAGTCTCATCTTCCTCTCTTACTTTCTCCCCCTGAAGATGAGGCTGCTTGAAGTAGTTTTCTTGTTCGTTGAAGGTGACATCTCTTGACACATAGAATCTTTTAGATAGGGGGTGAAAACATTTGTATCCCTTTTGTGTGGTAGAGTACCCTAAGAATATACATTTTGTAGCCCTAGGGTCCAATTTTCCCCTTTCATTACTATGAACATGCACAAAGGACACACACCCAAAGATTCTAGGTCGGAGTTTATTTGTAGGATCCAAGTGTGGGTACAATGAGGATAGGACTTCCATGGGACTTTTTGAGTCTAAGATTTTAGTGGTTAACCTATTGATTAAATAGGTTGCAGTGAGAAAGGCTTCCCCCCAAAATCTCTTAGGAACATGACTCTGAAATAAGTAGAGCTCTAGTTTGATCTAATAGGTGCCCATTTTTTCTTTTTGCAATTCATTCTGTTGGGGTGTGTTCACACATGAGGACTCATGGATTATCCCTTCCTTTTGGCAAAAAGAGTTTAGTACAAGGTTAAAGTAGTCCTTGGCATAATCAGACCGAATTCTTTTGATACCGACCCCAAATTGGATTTTAATCATTGAAACTGAAAAAACACGGAGCTAACTTCAGATTTTTGTTTCAATAAAAAAATCCAAGTTACCCGGGTACAATCATCTATGAAGGTTAAAAACCATTTAGCACCTGAGATATTAGGAACATAAGCAGGATCCCAAAAATCAGTGTGGACAAGAGAAAAAGGGAAAGGACTTATCTTGTTGCTAGTGGGAAAAGGTACACGCTTGTGTTTAGCAAGCTCACACACCTCAGTACCTCACAATGGAGACTCTCCAAATTTAAAGTTTTAAACAAGGGAAAAGGAGTTTATAACTCGAAATGGAGGGTGTCCTAGCCGACAATGGTATAGTTAAGCTTTCTCTTTATTGGTCATGGTAGATTCAGATATAAGAGAGTGGCTCTTGGTAGGCAGATTAGGATCCTCCATGTAGTATAGGCCATTCCATTCTTTAGCATGTCCAATTGTCCTCCCCGAATTCTTGTCCTGCAGTATACAAGAGTTATTATGAAAAACAACATTACATGAGAGATCCTTTGTGAGTTTTTGTATAGGAATCAGATTGACGGACAGTTTAGGGACATGAAGAACATTTTTTAATGTCATGGATGGGCTTATTTGGACCTCTCCCTGTCCTTCTGTAGTTATAAGGTTTCCATCTGTTGTGGAAATTTTCTTGTTGCTAGGACATGGGGAATATGTGGAGAAGTATTTGGGTAGAGGGGTCATATGGCCAGTGGCTCCAGAGTCTAATATCCAGTAATGTGTAACTGGTGTGCATCTGAAACATTAAGCCCAAAAGAAAGTAGAAACTTACCAGAATATGTTAAGGAGCATGTACCTGTGGGCTTCTCCAATTTACGAAGGAATGATCTTACCCGTTCTATCTCTTCATGATTTAGCTGGACAGATCCTTCACTTTGTCCATTAGCCTGGGGTCTGTCTCCAGTTTCTGGAATAGGGTCCATGATCTCAGCCATGACCAGGTGCGATCAAGGTAGAGAGGGTTGCGCTACAATGAAGGCTGCAACAAGGCTTAAAGGTAGTGCAACAATGAAGGCTGCAACTTAGGTTTATAGGCACGGTCAGAGACTCCCAAGGATCAGGAGCTCTGATACCATCTCAAATAGAAGAATAAAATTCTTTTCTTATATCATTATGAGGTCACTAGACATACATATATATATATATACACACACACACACACACACATGCCTATAGCCTATTTTAGGAAATATGGACAGCTAATTCTAAGGAAACATATCCCTGTGATTATGGTATTGATCCTAAATACATAAACCTAATAATAGCAAGATCCAAAATATAGCTTTCTAAAATACACAAATACAATTACGGTTTTGACAGTAATTTTTAGTAAGTATTATATATGTGACTTTTGGATGCGTACCTTCTGTAAAAGCATAAAGTAGTTAAAAGGAGATATTGCCACAGATAGCTAATTGACTTGATTTTGAGAAATTGAAGGGTATCACCATGAATTGTTCTTTTGGTTTTGCTTCCTTACTCACTTTAGTGCATTATATTTATTTAGAGATTTCTTAACAGACTATATAATGAAAATGCTGATATATTTGGTTAGTTCTTGTAGGTACTGATAGAAGCTGTTGAAAATCATATGCCACAAGTGATTGTGATAGATGAAATTGGCACAAAGCTTGAAGCTACAGCTGCTAGTACAATTGCACAACGTGGAATTCAGCTAGTTGCTACTGCTCATGGAGTAACAATCGAAAATTTAGTGATGAATCCTGCTTTAGAGATGCTTGTTGGAGGAGTGCAGGTAATTTCGTTGCGTAATATTAAAAGATAGCGATTTACCACTTTTCTGAGGATGCCTAAAACGTGTCTATCACACTACTTCTCATGTTATAAACCTGATTATGAAATTCACAGGCATTTACTTGGAAACACGCAGGAAAGAGAAGTATTACACTATGTGGGTAGTGAGAATCCCCGAAATGTGAAATTTAATTAGTGTTTTAAAAACATGGAAGTATATTCGTCTTATACTGATAAAGGAGAGTTTTATTTGATTGACCAAATGTTTGAAGAGTCTACGTTGATCAGGTACAGATGATTATCTTGCGAATAAAAAATAGCGCTGATGATTGTTTGCACCCTACCAGCCTGGGATCTCCAGATTTCAGTAAATTGGAAATCTAAATTCTTACAACTCGTCAGCATGCCTTTGAAGATAATTCCGTAATACAGCTTTGATGACTAACATCCTACAGTAACATTTGAGGAAATTTAAAATGGCCAGCTGAGAATAAAAATTACATTTGTGCCTTCTGTATCATGCATTAGTTAAATATGGCATACATGAGCTTTATTTCATTATCTGGATTTTACCATCTCAAAGACAGTAATGCTTCTAGGCATGAACATTCGCTATAGAGAGTGCATATACACTTCATTTTGCTTCCACACTCGCAAAATTGTCCATATGATTGGTCATTTCATGACTTGAAAGTTACCAAATGGCATCAGTTCATTTATTCTTTTCTTTAAGTGGTTCTATTTTTTCCGAAAGTAACATTGTTGCTTCTGCTTCCCAGAGTGTTACCCTGGGTGATGAAGAGGCAAGTCGCAGAGGGGTACAGAAAAGCGTGTTGGAGAGGAAAGGACCATCAACTTTTAGTTGTGGGGTGGAGATAATTACTAAGACAGAGTTACGAGTCCATCGTAATCTCAAAGCAACAGTGGATGTTTTACTTTCAGGTTTTGTCTTCTATATGCTAAAAATATGTTTCTGTTACTTTTCGTTACCAAACATCCTAAACGTGCATGCTACTTTTACTTTTGCCTTAAGCATTACTTTCCATTACAAAACCCTCCTAAATGTGTATGCTACTGTTACTTTTGTCTTAAGTAGGTCGTAACCCAAGCTTTGAGGTTCGAAAGTTAAATCAGGGATCAACGGAGGGATTGGAGCCAATATTATTCACTCATGACTCAACTGAGACAATCAGGGAAAGTGGGACTGAAGATGCTGATGAAGTGAATGCTGGTTCCGCTTGGCAAGAAGCACTTGTCTCAGATGAGAGTTCTGGTAAAGATGAGGATGCTCTCTGCATATTTCTGTATGGGGTAAGAACCATGATATAATACTGGATATTTTGGTTGCAATATTCATTTGAATCTAGTCTCCTTGAAAGGAATGAATCATTTCCTGGCTTCTAGTGAAATATGAAGTCAGATCCTGGAATTAATGTCTTGTTTCTATGTGCAATAATTGAGTTATGATTTAAGTTTATTTTCAGTTCTAAACTTCTAATGCTGGAATTTTCTACATAGCAACAAGGAAAGCTAACTGTTGGAGGACATTTATGTTATTAGAAGAAAATATGGGTTGTAAATGTTGGTAACATAGCTCACATTTTTTAGTAACAAAGTTTTCACTATTCATTTTCGGGGTTAATGTTTGAGATCAAATAATTGGGGTAAAGTATTACTGCATTTTCTGTATTGCATGATCAGCAGGATTCTCTTCTTTAGTTTGTCTGATTTGAGGGGAATTGCTGGGTTAGGTTTTCAATGAGCAACCATTTTACCTTTAAAAAAAAAAATCAAACTGTCCAAGTAGATTTCTATATCTACTGATTAAAAAAAAAAACTCATTTTTCTTGCTGTTTTGTTTGAATCTTCCGTTTTTCTCAAATACTATAATTTGGACATAGGGCGGAGAAAATAGCTGCCCATTAATCATCTAGTAGAATTTGCTATGCGTTTCCTAGATTCTTTATGAAGATTGGTCCATGTGGATCTTAAAATGCAAGCAGTTTTGTAGATATCAGAGGCAAGTGTGATCCAAGGGATAAAACAGTCAAATATTGATGATACAATTGAATTTACTGACAATATCAGTGAAGCGGATGTGTTATTAGCTTTGCAGTCCAAGCTGAAAAAGAATCCTAAGCTTCAAATTGCCGCCAGATCTCGTGGCATTCCTACTTATGTTGCCAAGGTAACCAGGATCATGATCTTTTGTGCATATATTAATTTCATTCCTATCTGAGTCATATATTAATTTCAATTTAAACCTTGAACTCTCATTTAGTATCACTTTACCTCTTATACTCATGTTTTACTCTACTACCCTTGTACTCTCTCTTTGCATCATATTTTCACTTGCATTCATATTTTTTTCAAAATCTGATTAAGAATAATGAAATGTCACAAAAAATATAGGTTCTGTAATTAGGAATTATAAATGCGTTATTTTCAAACATAATGATGAATTAGATGACAAGATCTGATGGTATAAGGGAGTCAAGTGATAGAATGAATGTTTATCTGCTTGAATAGCAGGGTATAAAATTATACTGCCTCCTTCCCGTTATAATTTTCCCTTTCTTTTTTTATTTAAAAAAATATATTTATTTATTAATATATGGTGGACCACATATTGACTAATGAAAAATTATGAAAAAGTAATGGGTAATTGTTTAAAAAATTTCCGTTTATTAATATATTGAGTGTTGCTCTTTTATATCTTATGAAATGAAAAATTTATTGTGAGACGTCTAAAAAAGAAAAGTGGGAAACTTATAATGAGAAAAACAAAGTATAAAATTATGTAAATAAGTTTCATTGATTCTAAATTTTCTAATATTATGAAACTAACTTAAAAGTTAAAATTGTGAAAGTAAATTGTGTTATGTTTTTTTAGATATAACATGACAACACATTGAACTACAAAATCTGAAATCTTATTCTTATTATTTATTAAAATCATGAATTATCTGTAGAAAAAGATTACAGGGGAAAAAAGGATGCATGCAAGAAAATGGATCAAAATCAATAATTTGCAAAGGGTTGTGCAAGTACATATGTCGTCTTATCTCACCTGAATTTGGGGAATTATATTCCTGCATCAAACGACTGGAAAAGTTTAAGTAAAATATGAAATTCTACAGGCTTTTTTCCTATATTTAAAGTTCATTGAAATGAAAATTGCGCAATTTTGTTAAGTGAGTTTTGTGATGAGCATCTTCAGATATATTTTCATTTTTTCCCTTATGATTGTTTTAGGCATTACAATTATATGAATTTATCTGCTTGGATAGTAGCATCGTTGGAATATCATTTTCTTAAATGGGTGATAAAATAATGTGAAATTTTAAGTACATAAGGGGTAGAATGAAGTAAAGTGAAAGTATATGGGAGTCAAGTGATACTGAATTATAGTTGAGGTTGTAAATTGGAATTATTGATTTTGAATATATTATTAGTGATTTGGATTGCTAATTAAAGTGGTTCATATCTGATTTTTCCAAAAAAATGAACGTTGTATTAAAATTGACAGGGTTGTGATTTTCTTTGCTATTAGACTCCTTTATATCATCACCACCAACAATATTAAATTTGGTGTCAACTTTTGTCTGGTAAATCTTTCTTCTTCCTCATTGCATTTTGCTTTATAATTTCTTCCCATTGTTTTTCCTCTTGCAGACGAGCTCTTCGGCTCAGCTAACCAGAGCTATACAAGCTTTAGTATCCGATTATGCTGATGGTTTTGAATTTTATGAATCTGAAGCCAAGGCAAATGAGTCAGAAAAAATTGATGCCTTGGAGGTAATTCAATTATTTTTGCTTCTCATGACTTCTCTAAATATACACTTGCTGCTGATAATAGTTCATGCTTGTGTCATAGGCTCTATAATATTCTCATGTAACGTGAGATGGAATAAAATTCATCAGTTAGTCAACAAGAAAATTCAAATTTGTTCTGTAAAGAAAAGATTAAAATACATTTAATTTAAATACATTTCACAATTCCAGAGAAAAAAAAGTCTAATCTTATGGTTCTGGCTATTTCTCCATTGCTAGTTGTTCCTTGGTAAAGGGAGGAGGACAACTGCATTTTAAAAAATAATAAACAAAAAACAATATTTCTAGTCATAACTCAAGGTGCATGCTATATGAGTAATCTTGATCTTGTATGCACTAGGTGCATTGCATGTAACCTTGATCTTATATGCACTAGGTGCATTGCATGTTATATGTGGAGCAATGATCTTGTATATGTCAAGTGCATTTTTGAATATTTAGGGTTGTATTTAAAGAATAGCTTGAGTTGTTTATATTGAACAATTGAATTGTCTAACCCTAATTGATTAGTGTAAACAAATGTAATTGTCCAATGAAAAAAACTAACTGTTAAATACATTTAAGTTGTACAATGCACATGGTACACAAGAAACTTGAGTATATGTGGATATATTAATATTTAGAGGGTATTTGATTAAACTTATTTTAAACATCTTATGAGCTCTAATATTTTATAAGTTGTTTTTAGAATTTAAATGTTATTTTTAAATAACTTATAAGTTGTTAAAGTGTTTTGGCTAATACAATTTATAATATAAAATCTTTGATAATTTGTTATAAGTTTTTTTTAAACTTTAGTTTTAGTGTAATTGTTTTTTAATGTTAAAGTAGTTGTGGGGAAGAGATAGTGGGGTCTAAGATGGAGAAGGTGAGTGAGGGTTGGGGTCGTGAGGAAATTAAGTTGGAATATTACAAGTTATATTATTACAATTCATTCATAAACAGTTAAGAAGGTGCTTACAAGCTCTTAAACAATTTATAAATTATTTTAAAAAGCTTATAAGCACAACTAAACACTCTCGTAATAAGGTAATTTTAGATGCAAAATTGTCAATACAACTTATTAGAAGCTCCACTACCACAACTAATTTTATCCGCACACTCCAAAATACCTTAAAATACGCTCACCACATTCATAGTATAGTATAATTGGAGGTAACATGCATAAGATTTGGCTACCTAAAATGATTCTGATAAGATGAAATGAATGTTTTTTGGCAACTTGTATTGGTGAAGCCTCATGAAATGTATGTTTGAACGAGATTCAAGGAAGAAACGTATAAGAACCATAATCTATGTATTAGCTGCATTATCTGTGGCTTTAGCTCTATTTGGCTTGATGAAGTTATGGGTTTTTTTTTATGTATAAAGGAGGCGAGAATTGCAATTGAGCAAAGAGTAATCCCAAAGCGAGAGGCTGTTGATCTGCTTCCCCGCCCATCAAATATATTATTACTTCAGAAAGATGTCATTCGTAAATACAATCTTAAATCAGAAAGGGTTGCTTCTGAGCTAGGTGTGCGCCTCAGAATCCTCCCACTACAGAGTAGAGACGACGACGAAGAAGAAAGTGGTGAAGATGATGATGGAAGCAACTCACCAAACTTTTATGACGATACAAATGGATCTGCCTCCGGCGTTGAAAGATTACCTCTCCTTCCTCGCTAGAAGGGAGGGGGATACTTTTGATCTCGTCTCATTCTCCATCAGTATAAAACACAAAAGATGCACAGGTATATTCATCTGTTGTAGGACGAGGTACAGAGAAATCTTATTTTGCAAAATATTAATTCCTTTAAATATTATTTTGACCAATCAAATAATGAAACCTTAACTATTAGCCCTTGTGGGACCCCTAAGTGTTAGGTTGTGGGACCCCTGTGACAGGGATGGGTGAGGCATCCTCTTCTTGCCCTCCTATCTATCTAAGTCACCGAAAGCACCTTAAACCCTATCCAATGGACAGGCTTGCTCTATTAACAAAAATCCTCCGATGACCACGTTTTTTGTGAATGCCACTAGCGGAAGCATTCTTACCACTCAGAGAGGGAATTAAGAAAGAAAGAAACCAAAAACATACCACTAAGAAAGAGAAGAAAGTAGGACGGAAAGAAACCAAACATCAAAACTTACCTAGGTACCGCAAATTTCCGAATTCACCTAATTTCAATGGAAGACATTGAGAAATGTTGTCGACTGAAGAGATAGCAAAAAAAATAAAAAAAATAATGAGGGTGCTGCTAAACATACAAATAATCTAGATATTCAGAATTTTGGCTCCAAGATTAGGATAATGGCACCATGTTTTCCTCCCATAATTCACTCCACTTTTCCCTCCCATAATTCCCTCCACTATTATTAAGGGTCACTTACATCCAGGGCCACTTTAAAAAGCAAAACTACAAGTAAGGACACCTATGAAAGCAACATTGCATCTAGGGCCAAAAATAGCTTTTACACCTGCATAGCTAGTACGATTGTGTACCGTTCAATATAATAGTGTAATATATTGCATATATGTGTATTTCGAATGATGGTTGTGTACTACAGATGTCATATCGTACACTGTTCATATCAGCTCATACACTGTTCATGTCAAATCGTACACTGTTCACATCACATCATACACTGTTCACGTCACATCTCATAATCATTGTGTACCATTCAACATAATATGGTACTATAGTGCATATATGTGTACCTCGAATGATGGTTGTGTACTACTGATGTGATGTTATGTGTACCATAGTTATTATTGTGATTTTTAAAAAAAAATTCGGACGGACAAATTTCCGGTCAATCTCTTTTCCGGCGAATTACAAGTGTACTATTGAGTTATTTATTGTACTCTTGAGCCAAGAAAATTAGAATCACTACAAGTTCATGGCGATTGACGCGAAAAATGAAAATGTGAACAATATCTCGTTGAAATTATGGCGGGAGAAGGAGAAAATAGATAGGCACGATCCACATTTCCTTGTATGCTAATATCATTTCCCAATCGATTCCTTCCGTCAGCCATATCCACTGTCCAGTCGAGCCCAATAACATCAACTCCAGTTCCTTTCATCTGTTCAAGAAGTCCACCGTTTCCATTGATATAAAGTACAAGTGGTGTTTGAGGGCGTTTCTGCATGACTATCCTTACTATCTACAATCAGAAACATGAAGGTGTTTAAATAGATGAAGAAATTCATTGGGAAAACCTTTAAACAAATGCACTCAGCACTATAGCTACAGTAATATGTCATAGAAAGCATAAAATACCATAAAACAGGGTTATGTGTCAAACGTATGCAAAATAAATAGCCCTCCATTTTGATATTTTCGATTTCAAGAGTTTGCAGTCTTTCAGATATGGGTAAAATTTTTACTGCATCACAAATTTAATTCATTTTGTAAAAGATATCAACTAAAAAGTAGTTCCTGCAATATTTACTTAACTAGAAGCACAAACATGTAATATATATCCTAATGCTTTCATTGTCCAGCCACAGTCCCACTTTAAGCCTTTAATTTTCCAGAAAATAGACAAAAAAAAAAAAATGGAATAAAGAAGCAACTAAAACAATAATGTTGTCATCAAAGAATAACCTCTTTGCAGTTTTATATAAGTAAATATAGATCCAACAGATCATGATCTTAAGAATAATAATGTTGTCATCAAAGAATAACCTCTTTGCGCAATATAAAAAGAGATTCTCCAACAAAATGTAGCTTCTCCAAATCAATGGGGTGTAATGCTTTCAAGTCCTCTTCGGAACGAATAGGAGACTATATCACAGGACCCCGAACCTCTTCTATGTCAAAAGGAACACCAAATGCAGGTAGTGGAGTAAGTATATCAGAGAATATAATAACCCTATCGGGTCGGAAAGCTTCCCAAGGCTGCAAAGAAGTTTGTACAATGAGATCAGTTGTCGAACTAGGCCTCACTACTTCCTCCTAAAACCACAGAAATTCACAAAACATAAATTTACACTAATTAAAAGAAAATGGAACTGCATTGCTCAACCATGCTTCAATAATCATTACTTTTCAAGAAAAAATCACTCATCAAAGACCATAACTTAAATGTTAACCTCATTCGCACCCTTAACCACTAAATCCCAACAACCCAGTTGCAGAAGAATCGTTATAAACGCAAGCATACAGAAAGTAAATCAACTCAACTCTCTTCATAAGAACAACTACAAAACCCCAAACTAAATCAAAACAGAATTTCAACAAACACCTAAAGAAAAATAAATCCCCAAATTACCATATTAGAGAGAGAGAGAGAGATCAGGGGAAGCATAGAACCTTGAAATGCGGGATTAGTGAAAGAAAGATCCTTGAGATTAGAACAAATAAATCTCCAAATACGATATATTTTGCTAGAACAAATAAATCCTGAAATCCACAAATAAATCCCCAAATACGATATATTTTGCTTGAACAAATAAATCCCCAAATCCCCAAGATCCTTGAGATTAGAACAAATAAATCCCCAAATACGATGTATTTTGTTAGAACAAATAAATCCCGAAATCCCCAAATAAATCCCCAAATACGATATATTTTACTAGAACAAATAAATCCCCAAGATCCTTGAGATTAGAACAAATAAATCCCCAAATAAATCCCCTGTTCTCGCCGATTCTCGCCTCTATTCCCGAATTTCGCTGGAAACACACCACCGAATCGCACATACCTCTGTTCACAGACGTACGGCCAAAAACAGTCTCTACCATGAATCGAAGCTCGCTCATCGTCGCCGTGATTCAAGTGCCCCCAACCGTTCGCCCACCTCCACCGCTGCGCCGTCCGCCCACCTCCGGAGAATTTAGAGAGAGGGGATTCTGAAAGGCTCTCACATCCGGAAGAAAGATAGTATTCTGAGAGAGAAAGGAGGAGAGGGTGTGTTCTGAGAGAGAGAAAGATAATTTTAAATTCAAATAGTGATGATTTGATGGGCACAGTTGTCAGTATGGGTAATAATAACTAATTTGATGGTTATAGCTGTCAGGAAGGGTATTACAGTTATTATTTCAATTAGCGATGGCATTGATTAGGGAAAATGGCCCTTTATGTGGTTAATGAACGGTAGCAGGCTTTAGATGTAGTTTTGCTTCTAAACGAGGCCTTCAATGTAATAATCTCTATTATTAATTAACTCACACATTCCTATACTTAATTAATTAATATTAATATTAATGTTTTTTTCACTCTACTATCATTAATTAATGTTGTTACTGTTAATTTATGTTACCGTTAAATATGCATTGGGCTAAATTAATTATTTTATTTTAGCTTAACCCATAAATTAAATATTCTAAGAGCCAAAAAAATCGTAAATCATCTAAGGAAGAAAGCATGAAAACATCATCTGTAATTCGTGACTTATTTGGTGATGATGAATCATATGTTGAATCTACTCCGACCGATGATAATGATGAAGATACTTCTTACAATCCAAGCACTGAAGATGCTTCATACAATCTGATGGATGATATTGATGGTTTGGAAGATGAGACGCAAAATAGGGTTAAGGATGATACAAACTTAATTGAAATAGGTATGCAGTTTGATAATATTGAAAGTCTATTCAATGCTTATCAAGAACATGGAAGATTAAAAGGTTTTAGTGTTGTGAAAAGGATTGTGGATGAAAAGTATGCTCGATTTGTTTGTGATAGGGCTGAAATTTCAAAAGCTAATAAGACATCAAAGAAAGTAGATTGCAAAGCTCGATTGAATACTATGAAACAAATCGGTCAAACTTGGTTGGTTTCATCAATGGAGAATGCACACAATCATGAAATTGATCCAACATTTTCTCCATTAATGTCAGCTCATAAGCATTTGCCCGTCTATATGAAAAGACAACTCGAAGCAAATGATATTACCGGAATAAGACCATGTAAAAATGTAAGACTATGTGAAGTGCAAAGTGGTGGTCTTGAAAAGTTGGGTTGCACGGCGAAAGATTGTAGGAATTTCATTGACAAACGAAGGAGGAAGAGATTAGGAGAGGGTAATGCAAATGCAATGAGAAAAATGTTTGCTAGACTTAAACTGAAAGATAGGAAATTTCTTCTATGTGTTTGATCTCGATGATGAAGATCGGTTGCGCATTGTTCTATGGATTCATCCAAGAAGTAGGTCTGCGTACGAAGAATTTCATGATGCAATTAGTTTTGATACAATATACCTGGTGAATAGGTAAAAAATTTTACTTTCGTATTTTTTATACATATATATGTTTGAAAAAATTAATTAATAGATTTTTTATTTTGTTTGAATTAGTATAAACTACCATTTGCATCATTTGTTGGAGTTAATCACCACGGACATTCAACGTTGTTTGGGTGTGCTTTATTGACAAATGAGGATGCTGATACTTTTAAATGACTCTTTTCGAATTGGTTAGAAGGAATTTATGGTGTTTCCCCTCATGCCATAATCACCGATCAGTGTGAAAGTATTAAGATTGCAATTCGTGAGGTAATGTCCAACACAATCCATCCTTATTGCATTTGGCATACCCTCTCAAAAATTCCACAAAATTTTAGAGGTGTTAATGAGTATTCTAAACGCTCAAACGAATTTAAAGGAGTTGTTTATGACTGTCTTACAATAACCAATTTTGAGGCCAAGTGGGCTGACTTTTTTGGTGAAATACAATTTGGAAAATAATGAGTGGTTGCAAAAATTGTACAATGAAAGGGAGAAATGAGTTTCGATTTATTTGAACCTTATTTTTTGGGTTGGAATGATTTCTACTCAAAGAAGTAAGGGGATGCATGCTTATTTCGATGAATTTGTTCACTCGAGAAGCACTCTCAAACAGTTCATGGAGCAATATGAAATTGCCATCAGAAATAAATATGAGAAGGAGTTTGAAGCCGATTTTAATTGCAAGAATTAAATGATTTTTTGCTCGATATTTTTCTCGTGGGATGCACAATTTCAGAAGATTTACACTAATTCAATTTTCAAGCGTCTTAAAGATGAAGTGCAACAAATGATATATTGTCATGTTATCCCTCCAAGTGAACAAGAGGCAGTTGAGGATTTGAATGATGTTGGAGTTGAAAATTTTAGGGTTTTGGAAAGGAACTTTTTGAATGACTTCTACTTCAAAGAATTCACTTACATTGTTGAATGGAGGCCTGAAGGAGAATATATCAATTGCAACTGCAAGAGTTTCGAGTCGAAGTGCATTTTATGTTCTCACATTTTAAAGTGTTGGCCCAAAAAGGTATTGAAACCAGGCACGAAAGATGTTTGTTAAGGAGGTGGAGAAAAGATGTATATTGCCGACATTCTAGCATTTATTTTGTGGGAGGTTATCCTCACATGACTAAGGAATACAAAAAAATTCAAGAGGTTGAAAAATTCTTTCAAGAGTGTGTTGATGCTGCAACGGGTAGCACAGAGAAAATGAATTATATAAAAGAAGTATGTATTGCAGTAAAAAATGAATTGATGAACTGGATCCCTAATGTAGAAGGTACCTGAAGAAAATACAGAGTTAGGAGGGACACAAGAACCTATGGATGGAGAAGATACAATAATAAATGGTCCTCGTGTTGCAATTCCGAGGGAAGACCTAGGATTGATCGTATAATGTCAGCAATGGAAATAGCTACAAGAGGAAGTGGTAGAAATCTTGGACCTAGGGTTAATCGTGGATCAAGTGTTCTCGTAAGGGTGGGTATACTGTCGCTCATAGAGGTGCAAATAGTAGAGGTCGTGGTCGTAGAGGTGGTGGGAATTGTAGAGGTCGTGGTCCTAGAGATGGTGGAACAAGTAGAGGTCGTGGGTGTAGAGGTGGTTCAGTTCAAGATTATGATATTTAAATTGATTTCAACTTGAATGAGGAACCATTTGAAATAGATGAGAGTCTTGTATTTTAAACATTTATAATGAAAGTAACTGTTTCAGCTTAGTTATATTAATAGAAAGTAACTACTTAAGTTTAGTGGGGTAATTAATTTTGATGTTACTATTGCATGTTATGTTAGTGGGGTAATGAAGTACGTGTACGTTATTTTGATTAAAATTTAATAGATTAATTATTTTGATTAAGACTTAATTGTTCAAGAATTATGTTTTTAACTTATTTTATCAAGTACTTAATTAACTTATGTAAGACTTATGTTTTTAACTTATTTTATCAAGTACTTAATTAACTTATGTAGGTGCTTATGTTTTTAACTTATTTTATCAAGTACTTAATTAACTTATGTAAGTGCTTATGTTTTACATACGTAAGACTTATGGATTAATTTAGTTTTAGGTAATTATTTTTTTATGGTTTTAATTTAGATATGAATAATTTATATTTCATGTTTAACATTGTTGTACTTATATTTCGAAATATATTTCGAATATATTGTTACTTATTTTTTTATATTTCGAATATTTAGGTACTTATTTTTTTATATTTCGAATATATTGTTGTACTTAATTTTTTTATATTTGGAATATTTAGGTGCTTATTTTTTTTTATATTTAGAATATTTAGGTACATATTCTTTTTTTATACTTTGAATATAATTTGTACTTATTTTCAATACTCAATACTCCACAAAAAATTCGAAACATGATGTTCAATATTTGTTGTAGAAAATTAAAATCGAGAAAAAAGAGAAATAAACCCAAAATAAACTTTAGTTAAATAGATAGGCATCATCATCATAAGTATATCATCATCATCGATCATGAGAAAAAAGAGAAATAAACCCTAATTATAAAACAACTAATCAACCGCAGAAAGAAAAACTAGTTTAGACCCAACATATTCTTCAAT
This sequence comes from Prunella vulgaris, assembly GCA_026898435.1. Lineage (NCBI taxonomy): Eukaryota > Viridiplantae > Streptophyta > Magnoliopsida > Lamiales > Lamiaceae > Prunella > Prunella vulgaris. Next base: position 590,832 of record JAPKLY010000157.1, on the reverse strand, counting down.
ATTTCACTAGCATTCTGAGCATTCTTGAGTGCATTCTTGGTGAAATACAAAAGAAGTTTGAGTTTTGGTTCGGATAGAGTGCATATTTCTTTCTCCAATTTGATAACACATTGCTCCAAGAACTCCTTGGTTTTAATCATAACTTCAAACAATTCCATTCTCTTCTCCCTTATACGTTGAAGGGCCTACACAATTCAATAATCACAAAATAAGTCAACATAATGTAGAGAATAAAAAGAAAAAATCACACAATCATCTTCCAGAATTTTTACCAATTTTCTTTCTGCGCTAATCGGACCTGAATACATAAACTCCTGCAGAAAAAAAAATATTAGCAAGGTTGTTGAAAGAAACATTGAAGGAAAATTAGATCATTGAAGTTGAAGAAGTAGAAAAGCCGAGAAGGAGAGAGATCATTGAAGGAGAATGAGAGGGCATTTTCTCAGTATTACCATTATTATTGTTCTCTCGGTAATGAGAATTACAATTATGGTGGTGGTTTATATAGAAGTTCGCGTGAAGAGGTGGTTATGATATTGTGGATACGTGGATGAAGACTGAAGTCGAAAATGTTGATGAAATTTAATTTGTGACGTGTATTGAAAGTGGTCGCGTGAAAATCGGATTTCCAATAGCTAATAAATTACATTCATGAATTTCGAATACATTGTTCATAAGATAGAGTATTTAAAATTCGAAACTCTTAAGACATCATTATGATATATTTCGAATCTTTTATGATATACTCGTCTTTGTAGTTGTCGCCTTTGTTTCTTCGCCATCATCGCTCATATTTTCTTCTTCATCAAAACTTAGTTCGAAATAAGAATTGAAAGCATCTATGGCTTCCTCCAATGTCGGAGATATTGAGAAGATGGATAATATTTCTAAACGACGAGAAGGATTAAGGACGACCTTTAGAAACCATAATTAGGATTTTTTGAATGTGTAAAGCCCTAATTTAGGGAAGACGAAGATGAAGAAGATTTATGACGGCGACCTTTTATGAACCATACTTAGGATTTTTTTAGGTTAACAATGGAGAATATGGAAAGAAGACGGAGAAAAAATAGAGATGAAGATGGACAAAAAAAAAATTGGACGGAAAAAGGAAAAAAAAACTAATGGTAGATTAGTCACACAAATTAAAGATTAATTATTGAAAGATGTGTTTATGAGAGAGAAACTATTTTAATTTTAAATTTAAATTCAAATTCAAATTTGAAATCTGTCGAAAATTTCATGAAAATAATTAAGGGTATAATAGACTTTTGATTAAATTAACTTTGAATTAATTACCAAATTACCATACTTGATATCCAGATTCTGTATGCATAGCTTTACCCTAATAAAAAAAGTGAGGAAGATGACTGGGCAATTGATTTCTTTCCTATTTATATGCATCGATTTTCGAGGAATAGGTTGCTAAGTTTCGTGATGACTCTAAGCGACAGAAGTGTAATGCTTGCAGAATCAACAGTTGTAATATTTAATTTCTAAAAGTAAGCGTGGGAAACATGCTAACTAGTCAAAATATTTGGCTATCCAATGTGCCTCAAATAACTACGAGTCATGAAAGAGATGAAATTGACACCATGTGCCACTCAGTGCTATTTCATAATAATGGACATAACTTCATCGTGATGGGTATAAGAAATGATGCAACTTTATCAAAAATCACCCAAGAGACTCGTCGAGAGAGGAGAGGAGTAGCTTGACTTCGGGGACAATAAATTGACCTTTAGAAAAAGCGAGGACAAATATATTTAAATAGAGATATTTTAAAAATAACTAGTTAAAATAGGAAGAAAGTTGGTTAATTTATGAATTCAGAACAAGTCGACTCTATGAAAATCGACTGGGGGGACGTAATCACGTGGGGTTGGCAGATCACTCTCCAAATAATGCAGCACATCACATGTTAGAAACTTGTTGGTGTTGGTCCAAAAGATAGTTTTTAAGGTAAAAATGCTTGTAAAAGTCTAGGGGGGATGTTGAATAGACTTGTTAGCACTTAATTTTTTTTCGATTTATGGCCTTTTAGAAAACAGCAGACTCTTTAAGATGTTGTCTGATTTTGTAAATCAGTGCGCTAGTGAACTTTAAATGCTGAAACGATTAAGTTGAAAACCCTTTTTAAGTGATTGTGCACAAATTATTGAAGGCAGAAATAAATGCAAGAACACAAGATGTATAGTGGTTTGGATATAAAGATCCTACTCCACTCTCCACACACCAACTGGTAATGTGGGTCTCTCCACTACTTGCTTTCTCCCTTACTCACTTACTTCAAGAGTACTACTCTCTACAAAATAGTTAGTGCTTAGATTGCAGCTAACTTACACAGCTTCTTCAAAGCTTACAAATGATTTACTTGTGTGAGTGAGTTTGTGAGTACAATGAATATTTTGGCAGCATTTTTGCTAAATTAATCGCGTGATAACTGTGTATGAATTTCTTCACTGGTACTCCTTTATATAGAGGTTGATAACTAGCCGTTGGAGTTGACTAGAAATCAAATCCCTATAATTTTGGATTCAATCAATCAGAGTGATCAATTGATCCTCTTCCTAATTTCTGGAAATCTTCGGAGCTTGATCTTTAAATCAATCAAGTTTGTCCCTTTGATTGATTGCCTCTATTCCATAAATCTTCTAGCCGTTGCGTATATTGTCCTTTGATTGGATTCACTCCTTGGACAAGTTTCAGTGCAAGACATCCTCAGCTGGTATACTAGACCTCGTCTGGTCCTGCGGACCCCAGCTGACACTGTGGACCTTATCTGATGTCCGAAAGCGCAATTTATCTTGACAGACTTCTTCTGGTCAAACTTGACCTTGCCTGATGTCTCGGTCCTCATTTGATGTCAGAGACCTCAGCTGATCCTGGTCCTTGTCTTGTCTGCAACTTGCTCTTCAGCTGGTCTCCAACCTTAGCTGGTTTCCTCCACTTGAGTTCATCTTCTTGAGGCTTTACTTTGTATCAGCTGCCTAAGTCTTCCGTCTTCTGGAATCTGCTAAGTCCCAAGGGCTTCAACTGGTCTTCTTCTCCACGAACAGTCTGGGATCTTCTAGGCTGCAAGGTTTGTTCCCCTTACAAAAACACCTATCTAAATCCTAGACTACCCATCAGCTGACTAACAGATTCAGATGGTCATATTACACAGTGAGTGGTTTATCATATCATCAAAACACTAACAAGAATATCCAACAGTACAAACCACCACCCACACACCCATTTCTCTCTTCATATACACATGATTTCTCTATCTCTCTCTTTCTCCCATTTCTCTATATATAAATTTCAATGTGTATATATATGTATATGAATGAGAGAGAGAGAGAGAGAGAGAGAGTTGTGTTATCGATCGATTCACATGACCGTTGTCTTTTCTTGATTCGAAAAACTTGACAACTCCACAGCAACTCTCGACAATGCAGTCATCAAATATATGAGTGGTTCTCAGGTTTGGGCTGTAAAATATCATGCACTTGTAGTCCTTGGAGAGCTCCAGTTATTCTTGCTTCCTTGATTGGGAGGGTTTTTGAGAGAGATTTGAAATTGAGAATTGAAATCGGGTTCATGATAGATTTAGAATCGTCAAAATTTTTTGGTATAGAATTGGTGAACAATCTATTAAAATTGAGAAATGGGGAAGTGGGCCTTTTTGTAATCCACCATTAGAGCTTGTTTAAGCTCTGTTTGTGATTTCAAATCATATTTTCTTCAGTCGTGAACTATATTTTCGACGAGCACATCACACAAAAAAATGAAATTTCATGTTTAATTTTGAAGGACACGTCCTAGTCGATAGTGAGGGTACCGACTGAATTTTCAGTCGTAACCTCCACCACCGTCTGGTTTTAAATTCATAAAAATCCTATTTTCTTCTCTATTTTGCCAAAATATTTTTGAAACATTTCTATTTAAATAAATTTGCAGAGAAGTGAGCAAGTCAGTCACATGGACCCTAGCGCGCTAAACAACTATGTGAGGCCAACTGTTCGCTTTTAACCTCCGTGGGCTCAGTTAATAGTCTATCTCGGTTAAGTGTAAAGCGGGTAGTGAACAGGACTACGTGATCAACAATCACCATGGGAATAGTGTGTGAGCCTAGCTCCGCTCATTGCAACCCCTATGAGCTTGCCTCGAAAGCTCATCAAGCCTGCGAGTAGACCTCTACAAAAAAAGAAAAAGAAAAAAAAAAGAATGTTTGTCTTGTCTTAAGCACTCCACTTAAGGATGATTTGACTGCTTGATCAGGGATTTGAACAAATACATGTCAAATCGGTTAACCAAGTATAAGACCAAGGTTATCAGCAATCCCTCCAACCCAAGTCACTAAATTAAATATTATTTCTCTCTCATCCACCTACACAACCTACCATAGATCTATTTATCTTACTTTTATTAGCAACCCCTTCAACCTAGGTTAACTAATATTATATCATTTCATTATTCTTTTATATTATTTATTATATATTATCAATAATTATTTTTTATTTTAAAATTAATTAATAAAAATATTTTTTTACTAATAATTTCTGATTAAATGGAAAAAGATTACCACACAAAATTAAAACTAAAACTTGATTCATTTGGAACATGTGATGAAAATAAAACTAAAAATGCATAAGATGAAAATTACAAATAAATAAGATGAAAATTATAAACTTGATTCAATTACAATCACCAAATTTTTGCTAAATGTGCTCAATCAAATCATTCTTAATTTTTGATGAGCATGCTTATTGCGAAGTTGTTCCCTGTTAATCATATATGCGGCTACTTTTGACCTCTCACAGGAGTAAGGTATTTCATTATCTTCTTCTTCCGCAGCTGTTGTATTTGTAGGTTGATTGCTTTCGAATTATGTGGTGTCATAGTAGTCCTGATATGTGTCTCTTTCATCTTTTACTATCATATTGTGCATGATAATACAAGCAATCATAATCTTTCTGATTATATCACGAGCCCAAAGAAGACATGGTCGTTTGATGAATGCGAAACGAGTCTGTAGTACCCCAAATGCTCATTCAACATCTTTTCTTGCAGCCTCTTGTTGTTTTGCAAACATCTTGTGCTTCTCGATCAAAGGAGCAATAATTGATTTAACAAATGCAGACCTTCTTGGATTTATTTCATCAGTTAGATAATAGTCCATATTATATTCATGACCATTCACTATGTAATTAATTTTTGGTGCTCTACTTTCTAAAATATCCTGAAAAATAGGAGATCGGTGAAGTACATTGATATCATTGCATGTACCTGATGTTCTAAAGAATGCGTGTCATATCCACAAATCATATGAAGCAACGGCTTCCAAAATGAGTGTCGGTTTTCTGCTCCTTCCGGCATATTGTCCAGCGCATGCGGTAGGATAATTTTTCCATTCCCAGTGCATGCAATCAATACTTCCGATCATGCCAGGAAACACACGTTGTTCTCCAACATAGAGTAATCTTGCCAAGTCTTATTCATTAGGTCTTCTAAGATACTGCTCACCGAAGTTGGAAATAATGCCTTCTACGAATTTCACGAGAGATTTTCTTGTCACTGCTTTGCTCATTCGAAGGTACTCATCGACTGCATCAGCTGATGTACCATAGGCCAACACCGGCATGGCAGCAGTACATTTCTGTAATGGTGAAAGACCTAGTCTACCTGCATTATTGCACTTTTGTTGAAGATATTCATCGTTAGTAGTGATTTCATTCACTATGCGAAGAAAAATATGCTTATGCTTTCGAAATCGCTTTCGAAAAATATTTGCAGGATATGTTGGGTTGTCAGAGAAGTAGTCATTGAACAAACTATCGTGACCTTCCTCACGTTGCCTCTCAATAACCGTCCTTCTAGCTCTAGGAGTGAGAAGAGTATGATGAGTACTAGCAATCATATTATCAATCATACGATCAATACGACGATTTTGTTGAATGAAGTCTATTTTCCATTCATCAAAATCAAACAAATTGGTAGTATCAGAACTTGAGCTTGAAGACATTTTTTGAGAGAAATTGAAAGACTGCAGAAGAAGAAGAAGAAGAAGAAGAAGAAGAAGAAGAAGAAGAAGAAGAAGAAGAGGCTATGTTGTAAGTTTTGCTATGCGTATGATAATGATTTATAGGAGTACAAAAGTGTGAATTATGAAGACAAGCCATGTGAATGTATGTGACTTGTAAAGACAAGACATGTGAATGCATGTGACTTCATGTCATTATTTGTAGGACAATAATTAAAGCTTTTTGTAATGCATGTGAATTCATGTCATTATTTGTACTTTTTAACTTATAGGATAGCTCCAAAATACTCTTAGTCATTCATGTTGCAAAAGTTCCGACATATATTCAAAAGAGAGTGCACAAATTTAAATTGAAACAACTAAATTTACATAATTAAAGAAAAATGACATAAAGTTACATAATTCAAACAACTAAAGTTACATAATTCAAACAACAAAAGTTCGTACAATGACAATAACTAAAAATGCATGAATTTAAATTACAGAAAAATAAACAACAATTAATTTCCAAATACAATTGTCATTAGACGATGTTTCATCTCGTCCTCTTATGGCGATAAATGGGCTTTTGCCAATAATGTGTTCAGCAACATAGCATTGATCTCCATACTCTTGATTTTTTTTTTCACGTGTTTTATCTTTGGTCAGTTTGATCACAATATCAAGTTCTTCCTTTCTGGATAGCCTCATTGCTTTAAGTTCTGTAGTAAAATCATCAGGAATGGAAGAAGATTGTGACGCTTTACCTTTTCCTTTTTTAGCTGCTTCTCTACCTTCAGGACGAGGAATCAACAAAAAATCACTCATTGGAGTTTCTTGAGATGAATGCATCCCATCTTCACTTGTACTCGGTCTTTTTGCACTGCCACCATTTTCTTCATAACTCTCTTCATCCTCATGACGAGTACGTATTGGATGGTTAATCATGATTGTTTGAAATACATGTAAATCGAGAAACTTAACTTTATTACTTGCCTCATAAATAGTGTGAGCAGTTGTCTCAACATCTTTGTCGCTCATTCCGCTCCTTTTCATTTTATATGCTTCCTTGTAAACATCAATCCACTTGTTCACAGTTTCGTCCAAACGTCTGTAACGACCTTTCAGTGAATCCACGTTTCTTTTGTGTATTTCTTGTGGATTTTCTACCCGAGCTGCTTCGAAATTTTCTCCACTCGTCCCCGAATTAGAGTTTTTATTTTTATTTTTTCCATGCACGTTATCTTCGCTGACGAAAATGTAACTCAACATGAGAGCCTCATCTTCTTTCAAACCCCATGGAATAGAATTTACACGTTTCTGAGAACATGTGTTTATTTGCTGAACATCATCAAATAAATTTCGAGAGATGTTATGGAAGTTTTGGATGTTTGAAGATGTAGGAACTTGATTGGAATTTGGAGAAAACTGGAAATTCGAATAGCTTCCAAAATCTAGAAAATTTTGAGAGTCTGAATAATTTTGAGTGTTTGGATAATTTTGGGAGTTGGGATACTCTTCAGAATTTAGAAAATATGGATTATTTGGATCTGCAATTGAAGATGAAGAGAAAAAAAATGATTTTTAATGTATTCCAAAATATATCAATAGTGGTCTCTATTAGTATTTATAGAAAACAAAAAAATACGAATTTTGGTATATATATTTTTTTAATTATTAATTTTTAAGATAAAATACATTATCTATGAAATATGGGTAACTAATCAAGAGTTGACATGTGTCAACAAATGATTGACCCCCCAAATTTGAGTAGGAATGCTGTGACACAGCACGGGTCGATGATCCCTTCTTTTCCCATTTTCATTTTTAATTTTTTTTTTGTCTTTTTGCCACGATCTACCCCATAAGTCGTTGATAAACTTAGTCTAATAGCATTAAAGAATATGAGATATAGTTGAATCAATAAAAAGCTCACAAGCCTATGGCCAATCGCAGACCCGATAAGGACAACATATTTAGTCCACATCCGAACATGATTTGGACGGCCATACAACAAAATCTAAACCGACAGTCTAGAATGGATTTTTGTAGGCCAAGATTCAAAGGAATATAACCCTATTAAGCACTCTTTGTAAGGAGTCTAAAAACATTGAATGTGAGGACTGAGATTCACCAACTTTGAAGGCGACTCACCGATCTTTGCTTAATCTAATGTTCTTTACATTTACTATTGAACATTATTTCTCAATGTATTGTTTGATAAGCATTTATTGAACCCACATCCCCAAAACACATTAATTCATGGTGAAGTAATTATGCTATCAACAACGAGGGTTATAGCTACTTACATAAGATAAGCCTGCGAATCTTATTCATTTATGTTACAAGCTCATCTTTGGAACACTCTTTATAAAAAATAATTACTTTGTATTTTAATTATAAATTTTAAAAATATATTGTGTAATTGATAAAAACAAAAATAGCTGTCTTAGTCTTGTATTCACCAAATGTACCGTGTAACTCAAGTGTAGTTTTAAAAAATTGTAATGAAAAGTTATACATATTATTATTAGCTTTTCAGTAATAATATGTGTGACTTTTCATAGTATTTTGTGTAATTTTTTTAAAATGAACTTGAATTGTGCGGTACACTTGATACAAAAGAGACTTACTCAAAAGAGTTATAGATTTTTATGGCTTAAACCTTTAATATATATATATGAATAATTTTAAATTGATATATTTGTAATAACTATTTTCAAATTGGTACAAAACTTTTGCATAATAGAATAAATATATATGTTGAATACAAGGTATTTTTTTTTCTTTTTGCATATTATACAAATTAAAAAAATATATTTTAAAATGTACATTTCGAACTAAATAAGTTGGATGACAAAATTTAATTAAACAAGACTCCACCTAAAGTTAATGGTATTTCTTTATGAATTTTGGGATCATCCTTTTCTCACGTACACTACCTTTTTTTGGTGGGGGATTAAATGTCAACATGTATATATTATCCAAAGTATTGGCCGTACTACAAAAAGGTTGGTTAGAATTTGGAAAGGATTTAAGGTATTAAACGTTCCTATTAATTCAAATATTATAGGTCAATATCTTTGTGGACATGTTAATTTTAAGTGCTTAATTAATGTATATGTTAGAATATTGTTTTTTTTTTGTTTTTGTTTTTTGTGTGCAAGTGCACATGCTTAAGCACTCTTGATCAATAATAATAATCCGACCTCCAATATAAAAGCACTCTTTATTCTTTTTGGGAAAATATACTTTTTGGTCCTATAAGTTTCGTTGACTTTGGTTTTCGTCCTCTTAAGTTTTGAATTTTGGTTTTTTTCCTATAAGTTTTGTTGATTTTGGTTTTCGTTCTCTTAAGTTTTAAATTTTGACTTTCGTCCTTTAACTTACCAAAAATTATGGTTTTCGTCCTTCAACATATTCAAAAATTTCTTTTGTTTTTAATTTAATATTGATGGTTTTAAAATTAAAATTGTAAAAATATAATTTTGACATATTATCAAAATTATAATTATAATTTTGACAAATTCAAACATTTTGTTTTGATTTAAATTAAATATGAACACTTTTAATATGTCAAATTTTAATTTTAATTTTATAAAAGAATATGTATCGAATTGAAATCATTTAAAAAGTTGGAATTTTTTTATAATAATCGTGAAACTTCGGATTAAATTGAAAGTTGAGTAAAATGTGGTGTATTTTTATAGAATTAACCCTATTTTTAAAATTAAAAATTTAATTTGACTTATTCTAATATTTTATTTTGGTTTATGTTGAAGGACGAAAACCATAATTTTTTGTAAGTTAAAGGACGAAAATCAAAATTCAAAACTTAAGAAGACGAAATCCAAAATTCAAAACTTAAGAGGATGAAAACCATATTTTTTGGTAAATTAAAGGACGAAAACCAAAAATCAAAACTTAAGAGGACGAAAATCAAAGTCAACGAAACTTATAGGATAAAAAAGTGTATTTTCCCATTCTTTTTCAACTCAAATGCCACGACCCGGGATAAGTTAGTTTACTTTATATCCATAGTTATTTTAACGGGCGGTGAACTTTTCTCTTTATTCTATAGTACTTCATTAAAAAAGTTAATTATTGTGAATAATTTTTTTAAACTATTATTATTTAAAAAAAACTTGAATTTTAAAATAGTGGTATACTGGTATTGTATATATATATTTATATGTATAATAGTAACAATAGTTATGCATAACGATAACAATATGTATACATAATAATGATATATGTCCTGGATACAGTTAGTAATAATAATGTGTAGAGCTGGCAATATCGGTCCAATCTACCTGATGTTTGGGCTAGGCTGGGATTGACTTAATTTTTATAGGCCCGATTAGAAAATGGTCAGGCCCGGCCCGTGAATATGCCTTGGCCCGATGGCCGGCCTGAAGAGCCCATTTACATGTAAAATTTGATAATTTGGGTTCGGCCCCTACCCGACATTTAGGATGGGCTGGACTATATTTTTGTAGGCCCGATTAGTAAATGGGTCGGCCCGACCCATGAATATGCTTTGGCCCGATGGGTTGGGCCGGACCGTTTGCCACCTCTAATAATATTGTGTGTTGATGAAAATATATTATGCATACGTGACACAATATGATAATTGAGGTACGAGTTTGACTCGCTTTCCATAAAAAAATATTCCCCAAGCTACACGACTTTAAAGTCTTGCATTGAAACGGAAGCAATCGATGAATGTCTAATGAGTATATGTAACTTTTGAACTCAGACACTATTGCAGAACTACAATTCTAAAATGTCATTTATTTATATGTAGTTGAATTGATTCGATGTGTAATTGAATGACAATGTGTATGCGTAGAGTGGGGAGGGGGGGTCGATTTATGTTCTAAGAGTTGGGTAATATATAGTTATGATCCTTCACTATTAACGTTATTTTTTCAAAAGTAGCAATCTTTAAATATAAATATATATTCATCAAAAGGTGTCTCTTAAATCAGTCTAAGGGATACAACTTTTAGAATATAATTTCATCAAAAGACATGACATTTTATGTCTATAGATCACTATACTCACTATTACCACAACATATAAATATATTCTTCAATGTATTTATTCACATATTAAATTTCATTCACCCTAATTTGATTTTGAATATTGAATCAATCAAATTCATTTACAATAAATGAATAATTAAATTATCACTTAATATTTAATTAAAATGTGGTCAAAATTAATATTTTCAACAATATGAAAAAATTAAGTTCACATGAACTCCGATTCGAATATGTATACTTTAGAATTCCATGTTTATTACATGTTCAAACACAATATAATTAACCAAAATATAGGTACTATATATTTTATACTATATGTAATTAAATATTTTTGTAATCCGCCACTGTAGCAATGTGGAATAATCTATTAAAATTGAGGTATAAGTTTGACTCGCTCTCTGTAAAAATTTATTCTCCAAGATACACAGTTTTAAAGTTTTGCGTTGCACTTTGAAACGGAAGCTTTCGATGAATGACTAATGAGTATTTGTAACTTTTGGACTCGACACTAATTCAGAACTATAATTCTAAAATGTCATTTATTTATATGTAATTGAATTGATTCGATGTGTGATTGCATGACAATGTGTATGTGGATTATGTTCTAAGAGTCGCAGGGTAAAAGTTATGATTCTTCACTATTAATATTATTTTTTCAAAAGTCACAACCTTAAAAAATAAACATATATTCACCATATCTTAGGCTAAATTTGGATGGATGGATTTGAAAATGAATAGATTTAAAAAAAATACATGTAAGAAGACATATATTTCAAATTACGAATTGTAAAGAGATGAGAGAGAAGGGAAAAAGTAGAGGAAAGATAGAGATGAAAGAGTAGAGAGGAGAGATTTCACAAATAACATGGTTTTGATGATGATTTAGAATTCCTCCAGTTTGAACATAAACTCAAATCTAAGTATTTGTAAATTCACCTAAGTTACTTGGAAAGAGTGATTATTTGTGTGTGAAATCCACGAATTTCAAATCCACTCATCCAAATGAAGCCTTAAAAATATACCTTTTAAAATTTAATTAATTTCATCAAAAGACATGATATTTTATGTATATAAGTCATAATATTTCACTCTTACCACAACATATAAATACATTCTTCAATGTATCTATTTACATATTAAATTTAATTTCTCATTCACCCTAATTTGATTTTGAGAAATTGAATCAAACATATTCATTTACACAAACTGGATAATTAAATTATCACTTAATATTTAATTAAAATATGATCAATATCAATATTTTCAACAATATGAAAACACCAAGTTCACATAACTTCGAATTCACATAAATCTACTTTAGAATTCCATGCTTATTACATGTTCAAACACAATATAAGTATATAATTCCAAAATATAGGTACTATATACTTGAGACATAACTCATTTAACAGCTTATGAGTTTATAAAGACCCAATTAAATCATGGTTCTAAAAAAAATTCAAATATGCCGGAGTTCTGTTACATATACTCTTGCTCAAAATGAGATTTTTTTATTTTTTTTTAGCAATTTAAGATTTGACCAGTTAGTGCTTTGTTCTCTTATATTTATCGATTTTCTTTCGATTATTGCCCTTTGGAATGATAACAAGTTATTAACTACTACAAAAACACTTTAACCTAACAAGATAAGCATAAATATGGGAAAACGAACTAGCTTTTATCAATATTTGACCATATGATAGTGCTCCAAATTAAATGAATGTGATCTATATGCAAGTTATTTAATTCATATTTGGTGCTCTTTTTCCACTTGAAGCAATCACAAGTGTATTTATATATGCTTATCTAATATTATAAGGTCAACCCCTTTCTCAGGAAGCCAATTCCACTTCTAATAAACAAATTGGGAGAAGGGACAACGTTAATTTGTGATGCAGGGTGAAATCTTTATTTGTTTCACTTAGACATGTCAATCGAGCGGAACGGGGGCCAATCACCATTCTCTTTCCTGCAGTCGTAGAGAATTACTGTCCCTATTCCCGCAAAATTTACGGAGAATAAATTATATCTTTTTTTATCTTGATATAATTTTTTTTTTTGCTTTTGGACAAATGAATTAAAATAAATTTTAAAATAACAATTATAGTATAAATGATTTGATAAAAAAAATAAAAATGTAATGAAAATAAGAATAAAGTAGAACAGGCAAATGGGAAGTTTATAGAAAAACAGACCAAATTAACGGGGATCACCGTGGAACGAGGAATACAATCTTTGGCCCTGCTCCTACCTATGGAACAAAAAAATTTCCCATCCCTATTCTCGTCTTTTTTTTTTCGAAATTTCCTGCCCCATTCGAGACGGATTCTTGAGAGACGGGAGATCCCAGCCCCACTGCTTAAACCTAATTTTAGTTTCATTAATTATCTGAACAGCGGTGCCGGTTTGATGAAGAAAATGAGACGTTAATTTTAACAAAAGCATGAGGTGCGTATGAACTTGATAAACGTATGGACTGTGAGTTCAACTACTGACCTAACACGAGAAATGATTGCGTTCCATTAATTAAAAACTATATAGACACTTTCTATATGGTGGGTTAATTTCCTAGTTTATTTATTGCATGGGTCGGCATTTTGTTAATTATTGGACTACATATATATATATATGCACCATTTTATGTTGGTAAGAGCTTGGCACTGTTAGGTCAATAACAATAATAATAATAATAATAATAATAAAAAAAAATAAAAATCCAAACTCAACATAAAAGCACTCGTTATTCCTTTTCAACTCAAATGCCACGATCCGGTGGATTAATTTACTTTATGACTTTATTTTAACGGGATGAACTTTTATTCGATCTATTATTATATAGATGGTAAATTCGAATTCACATAAATTCATTTTTTAAAATTATTATTAATTAAAGAACATTTGATTTTAATTAAATTGTGATGATAAATATATAAATAGTGGTTATGAATAACAATGATACGATATAATTAATAATATTAAAAAAAATCGAGTTACACTACAAAAAAAACGGGTTTTAGAGACCGCTTTTTAGCGACCGCCATTAAAGCGGTCGCAAATATTCATTTTAGCGACCGTATTTGCGACCGCCGAGGTGCTTTGGTAAATTTTGGAATATTTGCGACCGCCAAGCGGTCGCTAAATCATTTAAAAAAATTCCGACCGCCACATGCGGTCGCAAAAGTATTAGTAAAATACATTGCGACCGCATAGTAGCTGTCGCAATAAGAAATGTGGTCGCTAAATTTTAAACCCGTAACTGGTAACCTGGAAAAGAAGAACCGGTTTGTTTTTTTTAATTAGCGACCGCTTTCTGGCGGTCGCTAAAGTAGTATCCGGTTAGGGTAGTTGGCTCCATTTAATTATATAATTTTGTGACCGCTTAAGGCGGTCGCTATACATAATATGGCGGTCGCTAAAACACGATTATGGAACAGAATCAGCTTCTCTTTCCTTCAGTTTTTTCGGTGAAAAAACCCGACTCACACCTCAAAAAATTTCTCAAATTCAAACGAGCATTGCTTCAACGTGTTCGTGGCAATTGTGGAAGTCTACTACTATATTGTGCTCGTTGCTTCTAATTCACCGTACGTTTTTACAATTTTACCGTTTAATTTTAAATTTTGTGTATTATATGTTTTATAAGTGTTCTTCATGTGACACATTAAATTTTAGAATTTATAATGTGAATAATTATTGTAATTGATTAAAGTTGATTTTTTGTTTTAAAAAATTGGATATGTTTGTTTATAGTCGAAACTCTGCCGAATTTTTAATAATTTATATGTGATTCATTTTTAATTTGTATCAGATGGAACTCCCTGATCGTCGTTGGATGTATGAAATGCCTCGTTTGATACAAGGAAATATGAATTATGAATTTTGCCTGAAACTTGATGAGTTTATTAAGCTTGCCTGTAGTAAACCAAATTGCATGGATAGTTGTGGTCGGATTAGATGTCCTTGTTCAGGCAGAAAGTGCAGTAACAAAAGATTTTTGAGCATAGATGAGGTTAAAACTCATCTTGTGAGGTTCAGTTTTGCTCCATTTTATTATAATTGGACAAGACATGGCGAAGACAGGTGGAATTATAATTTGGAAATAGTGATTGCCTTCTATGATCAGTTGAGTAGTTGTGGAGGTGAGAGATTTGAGATTGGTAGTTCGAGCTGCGACCCGTCTACACCATTCGATGAGCTAGATGAATTCCAACGGTATCATACGATGATTGATGAGTCTGGTCTGGGTGTTCACCACACAGCCATGGAGGAGGAACCAAATCCACGTTCAAAGAAATTTTTCGAGATGCTCAAATCTGTCGATCAAAAATTGTTTCCTGGTTGTGATAATGAGACTCAGTTGTCATTCAACGCTCAGATGTTGTCCATCAAAACTGAAGGCAAAGTGAGTCAGAAAGTCTTCAATCAATTCGCCAAGTTGTTTAAACGGGCCCTACCCAAAGAGAACACAGCGCCAGAAAATTTCTATCAAAGTAAGAGGCTGTTTAAGGATATGGGTTTACCATTTGAGAAGATTGATTGTTGTACCAATGGTTGCATGCTGTTTTGGGGCGACGACGAGAGCATTAATCAGTGCAGGATGTGCCGGCACCCTAGGTTCAAACCCTCTGATCGTAGGAAGAAGACAGCTTTCAAGTCGATGTATTATCTTCCCATCACTCCTCGTCTAGAGAGGTTATATCAGTCGAGTGCCACTGCAAAAGACATGACATGGCATGCTGAGGAGTGTTCTGATCAGAATTCCGGAGAGATGCGTCATCCTGCAGACTCTAACGAGTGGAGACATCTTGATAGAGAGTTCCCAGATTTTGCGAGTGAGAAGCGAAATGTGAGACTTGGTTTGTGCACAGACGGATTTGCTCCATTCGGTATGCACGGGAAGAAGTATTCTTTGTGGCCTGTTTTGTTGACTCCATACAATCTACCCCCTTGGTTGTGCATGAAGCCTCAACACATATTTCTCACTGTGTTGGTGCCTGGTCCTCGCAACCCGAAGGATAAACTGGATGTCTACCTTCAGCCGTTGATTAAAGAGTTGTTATATTTGTGGCATTTGGGAGTAGAGACGTACGACGTGTACCGAAAGGAGAATTTCACGTTACGGGCTGCTGTTTTATGGACCATTAGCGACTTTCCAGCATATGCTATGTTATCTGGGTGGTCGACAGCTGGAAGACTAGCGTGCCCGTACTGCATGGATGAGTCTGAGGCATTTTATCTTCCAAAGAGTAAGAAGATATCATGGTTCAACAACCACAGGAAGTTTCTACGTGATGATCATGCCTTTCGGAGGGACAAAAAGAATTTTCTAAAGGGTAAACCTCCTGTAAAGCGTCCAAGGCCACGAGTTCGAACAGGTATTTATATATTATTCATATTTTAACCAGTACTTAATTATTCTAAGAGTTTGATAGATTTAGTTTAACAATACGCATTTTATTCTAGGTGATTCGTTGTTGAGAGAAGTTACAGTAACTAGATTGTGGAAAACGACTGAGGAGCACGCAATGGAACACAATAAATGGATCCGAGGAGGTTGGAAGAAGATGAGCATCTTTTGGGACTTGCCTTATTGGAGTAAATTATTGATTAGACACAACTTGGATGTGATGCATATAGAGAAGAATGTGTTTGATAACTTGTTCCACACGATTTTGAATACAGAAGGCAAGACCAAAGACACTAAAAAATCTAGAGAAGAGTTAAGTAAGTTCTGTTCTCGTCCTAGTCTGTCCAGTGGTCAACGACCACGTGATTTTCCACAAGTATGTTACCAAATTTCCAGAGAAGACAAGAAAAAATTATTTAAATGGGTGAAGGAACTGCGGTTTCCGGACAATTACGTGTCCAACATAGGTAGGTCGTTTGAGCCAGAAACTGGGAAGATCGGTCCGATGAAGAGTCATGACTGTCATGTTTTTATGCAGCGGTTGCTACCGATTGCCTTTCGGTACTCACTTCCGAAGCATGTATGGTGTGTCATCACAGAATTGAGTCTATTTTTCAGAGACTTAACGGCCTCAATGATTAAAGTGGACGACATACAGCGTTTGGATAGAGACATCCCTGTTATATTGTGCAAGTTGGAAAAACTTTTTCCACCCAGTTTCTTTGACTCGATGGAGCATTTACCTGTCCATTTACCGTATGAAGCTTTACATGGTGGTCCAGTGCAGTATAGGTGGATGTACCCTTTTGAGAGGTAAGTATAAATTTATTTATTTATTTGTTTCTTTCTAATTTTATGTTATTTTATTGTTCATTAAGTATTGAATTTACTATTTTTAGGTATCTCCACAACTTGAAACGTAATATTGGAAATACAGCACACATTGAAGCATCCATTGTTAATGCTTATCTTACTGAAGAGGTTGGTACATTCTGTTCTTATTACTTCGGCGATCAAGTTCAAACCAGGATCAGAAATGAGCCTCGCAATTATGATGGTCGCGCAGAAGATCATCCTCTTCGTGAGTTCGATGGTATGCTGTTGGTATTCTTACATGCTGGTAGACCACTCGGTAAGGGGACCAAACGGTATTTCCAAAGTAACTGGGAAGAAGAGACGATACATTCGTATGTTTTGATGAATACGCCCGAGGTTCAACCATACATACAGTGAGTTTTATATTTTTAGTCATTTTTTGATGTTATGTTAGTATTTTAATACTAGTGTTTCTGATATGTAAGGATGTTTTGTGAGCAAACTCGTCAACAATTACCAGGCATCACAGAAGCAGAGGTGTATGATGCAATTCGCCACAAATTCATATTTTGGTTCCAAAAAATGGTATGTAGTCACTACCTCATATTATATATTTGCCACAAAATTAATGCTATTAATCTTTGTAATACTTTAATATTTGTAGGGACAAATGAATCAGCTTCAGAATCCACATGTTGAAGCCTTGAGCAAAAAACCACTACGTGAAGTGATTTGTTATAATGGGTACTATGCAAATGGTTTTAAATTTCACACAGCTGCGTATGCTTCCGTAAAAGCCACTTCAAACAGCGGTGTTTGCGTTACCAGTGGAAACTTCAACGAAGCACCGGTCAATTACTATGGTGTGTTGCAAGAGGTGGTTGAAGTTGAATATTCGGGGTGCCTACCGAGAAAAATTGTTTTATTCTTCTGTGAATGGTTTGATCCGGGTCGCGAAGGGAAGAGAGTCGATGCAAACTATAAGATCATTGATATTAACACCAGCAAAAAATATCCAGCTGCATACGACCCCTTCATTTTTGCATCACAAGCATCTCAAGTTTATTATTGTAAGTATCCGACTTCAGGCAAACCGAACTTAAGAACTGTGGTAAAGGTCAAGGCAAGGTCGTTGGTGGAAATGCCTACTTTATCCACATTAGAAACTGCACAATTTGAAGATCCATTCCAAACTGAAGTGCAAGAAGCTGAAACAGTGGTTCAGGACGAAGGTATAAATTCTTCAGTTGATTTAGTCGCTTCAAATCCAGATATGATAATTGTTGAGAACGAAGAGGAAGAGGAAGAGGAAGAGGAAGAGGAACAGAAAGAAGATGACGAGGAAGATGATGATGATGATGATGATGATGATGATGATGATGATGATGATGATGATGCAGAAGGAGAAGATGATGATGAAGAAGATGATGATGACGAGGAGGATGATAATGAGGAAGATAATGATGACGAGGATGATTAATTAAGCAAATGTGTTTATATATATGTTTAATTAATTGATATTGTCATTTTTTAGAATAACTTGTGCATATTATAAGCTGAGTTAGTATCATAATATTAGTATTATAATTTAATTAACAGGGTTAACACAATAACATATCAAATTTCCAAAAAAAAAAGATTAATAATTGCGACCGCCTATAAGCGGTCGCAAAATATAAAATATATGTTAGCGACCGCTGTAGGCGGTCGCAAAATAAAAATATATATTAGTGACCGCTTTAGGCGGTCGCAAAATATAAAATATATGTTAGCGACCGCTATAGGCGGTCGCAAAATAAAAAATAGCGGGGGTTAAAGGCGGTTAGGAAATTCGAAAGCTGGAATAGCGACCGCTTTTTAGCGGTCGCAAATCGCCGCATTTGGCAAACTATAAGGAGTGGCCACGTGGCCACTCCCGCGTAATTTGCGACCGCCTTAGTTATTTTAGCGACCGCTGTAGGCGGTCGCTAAAACAAAACCAGATTATTACCTCCACCAGAATTGTAAAAGTCATTTCACCGTCGAAAATCGTAAACTTACCGTTGAAAACCGAAAATTTACCATCGGAATTGCGACCGTTTAAACACAACTGTGACCGCCTCGTCCTCCGCCTCCTCGTCCGCCGCCGCCGCCTCGTACAGCAGCCTCGTCCGCCGCCTTCTAGTCCTGCCGCCGCCGCCTCGTCAGCCGGCTTCTCTTCCTGCCGCCTTGTCCACCGGTGCCGCCTTGTCCGCCGCCTCGTCCTCCCACCGCCGTCAAAATCTCCGGTGAAAGGTAAATGAATTTTTTTTTTAACTTTTT
>JAPKLY010000157.1:548456-561792 GCA_026898435.1 Prunella vulgaris | reverse complement strand
CTCTTCGGGTATTAATATAGAACTCTTTGGGTATTAATATAGATCTCTTCGGGTATTAATATAGAACTCTTTGGGTATTAATATAGAACTCTTTGGGTATTAATATAGAACTCTTCAGGTATTATGAAATATTACTGAGGTATTATTTAATATATCATGGGGTATTAGTAATGAATAAATCAGAAACTCTTACAAATGTATGTAATACATTAGATTAATCAATTGTTTCTTATGTTATTATATTGACTTATATGTATTGTGTTATAACTCAGAATCTAGTGCTGATTGCCGCGATATAAGAGGTTCTTTGATTGGAGTGGAAAAAGATACAATTGATCAAATGCAATGTTCTAAAAGTCGCTAGTCTGTCGGACCACTAGGGTCTTGCTACTAGAGGGACTAGTCGGGGACTAGTTGGAAACACCTAAATGGTAAATATAATTAATTATTTAATAAATTAATAATATATTATGTATAAAATAATAATAAACTTAACATCACCACCTTTAAAAATTAAAATTATAAGTTAAAATAACCACAAATCACAAAATCCAATAAGATCATAATCAAAAGATAACACATATTAGTTCAAATTTTAAACTTTTAAGTTCTACATATTAAAAATAACATGACAATAACTAAAAAAGTTCTTAAAAATGACAACACATGAACACAATATTAAAATCTTATAAGCTAGATACTAGGTTGATCTTCTTCTTCTCCATAGTCCTCTACTACTCGCTCTTCATCAGACTCAAATTGAAATTCAAGTTCATTCTCATTAATTTCCTCATCACCAGATTCAAAATCATCCATCTCAAGTTCTCGTACTCTTGGGCTTTTTCGAACAGATGTTTGTTCTCCAGTAGAAGTATCACCAACCACATCCACATCATTATCATCATCATCATGAATATCAACCCCGTCAACAATCCATTCTTGCGCTTTACTTGCATCATTTGCCAATTTTACATCAATGTGTCTTTCTTTTTCTCTCTTTTTCTTGTTCAACAACCGCGAATTGAATTGGACATAAACTAGATTGTTTAATCGACAAACATCTAGTCGATTCCTCTTCTTGGTATGTATCTACAAATAAGAATAACAAATTAAAAATGTAGTAATAAAGATTAAAGAATAAAAAAATAAAAAACATATTAACTTAATAACGTTTAAATAATATGCTGCTAACCCCTTCAAAAGCACTCCAATTTCGTTCACATCCAGAAGAACTAGTGGTCAAATTCAAAATCATAATAGCAATCCTTTGTAAGTTACGTGTTGAATGACGATAATTCTGCCACCACTTTGCTATAAATTGAAAAATAAATAGTAAATATTAATAAATCAACAATCTAAGAAGTAACTATAATTCAATATATGCATATACATTTACCTGGATCATAATTCTCATCATTCACGGCGCATCCTTGTATTGCAATTCTCTTCCCAAAAACTCCCTCCTTGTTCTTATAAATTGGCAACTCAATGTTCATAACTCTGTTCAACAAATCAAAGTCATCGTGGAAAATAACTTCTAAACAATTGATAACTCCATCTGAGACCACATTATCCAAAATAAGATTGGGATCATTATAGTGATAATATGGATTCAACAGATAAGCCAACAAATGTAAAGGAGAGTCAAGTCTTTCTTTCATCTTAGCATCAACTATCTCCAGAATTGGTTCATAGTTTTTGGGATAATCAGATAAAGCAACTTTAATGGCTTCTCTTTCTTTCATAATCTCACCATATAAAAAGCCCATTGATGGCTTACTGTCCGCATCGGCAATTCGAAGCACATGAACCAAAGGAGCAAACACTTTCAAACATGAAGTCACACCGTTACAAAAGCCAATACTCAATACAGTTGAGTAACACGATTTACCCTTGGTAGTCTTAGACTATTTGCATTCATCCCATTCTGAGCCAGTAAACATTGTCTTCAACTGCACTTTTTTCTCGACCAAACTTTACAAAGTGAGAAAAGATGATGCAAATCTTGTAACACATGGCCTTATTATATCTCTTCTTTTTGTAAATGACCTCATCATTGCCAGAGTCTTATGGTGGACATAAATGAAGATATCTAGAGCTTTGGCTTGATCAAAGATTTTCTTGAACCTAGGTAGCTTTGCTATGCCTTCAAGCATCAGATTGATAGTGTGTGCAGCACATGATGTCCAAAACATACATGGTCTTTTCTCCTTCAACAACTTTGTTGTTCCCATGTTATTAGATGCATTGTCGGTGACAATTTGGATAACATTTTCTGGCCCAACAAGTTCAATGCACTCATAAACGTAGTCAAAAATCATTTGACTAGTATGTGACACGTCTGAAGACTCCTTAGAAGAAAGAAAAGTAGAACCTTCTTTAGAATTAACACACAAGTTCATGATGCTTCGTCTTTTTCTGTCACTCCAAGCATCTGTCATGATTGAACATCCATTTCTTTTCCATTCATCTTCATGTGGTTTGATCTTATCTTTTATTCTGTTAACTGATTTCTTCAACAATGGCTCCCTTAATTCATACTGACTAGGAGATCTCCACCCTCTACCAAACTGACCAAGTGCCTCTGCAAAGACCTTGAAGCTATCATTGTCAATAGCATTGAATGAGATACCAGCTTCATACATCCAATCAGCAAGGTAGTCCTTCACAGCATCTGATCTTTCTTTCCAAATGACATTTTTTATGGTTTGCTCCCTCGTGGTCTTTGCTACATTTAGAGATGCTTCGGGGTTGATGTTCGTAGCAAACTTGTCCATCGGACCAAGAGAATTGGATTTCATTGAGCTCTCCAACTCCAAGGACTCTCCTAAAGAACTTGCATCTTTTTCAAGAACCACAGTATCTCTCAAGTCTTGTTCTTGTTGTCTTTGTCTTCTCTTTTTGTTCTTTCCCTCATTTATGACATTTCTACACTTTGCTTTATCTTCAGATGAGGACTTAGTGCATGCAGAAACATTCACAGGAATGCCGGCAATATGCTCTTTGAGTCTACGAATGCCAGCAGACACAACTTTCCCACACAACTTGCATTTTATCTTGTCAAGATTATTAGGATCAGCCAATATTTCATATTCCCAACCAACATCATTTGACTTTCTCTTAAGAGTTGCCTCTATTTGAGATGTATCATCATGGGACGAGTTCGGAGCGCTTGGAGATGCCATTATAACTCTTCCTTTACAAAATTTAGAAAATCAGAATCCTACAATAAATACATATATAATATTAATTAACTTAGCCTACAATAAATGTGAATTTATGAAAACAAGTAACATTAATTGACAAGAACTACAACAAGTCAACAACATGAATTGAATTTAAGAACATTCCATATTTGCATATATTTGGTGTTACAATCTGAAATATGATGTCAATCTGGAATCTGGTGTTACATTATATTGCATATTTGCATTCATTTAAGTTTGGTGTTACAAGATTTGCATCAATACCTATTGTCCTATTCATTTCTACTAATGTTGCAGTGTTGCCACCTACTCACTACTCGGTACTCACACAAGCTTACGAAATCCAGGAATTCACAATCAATTGATTCAATTCACAAGTCAATACTCTACTCTACCAAAAAATGCAGAATATTCACAAGTCAATACTCTACTCTACTCTACTCTACTCTACTCTAAATTAATTGATTCAAACAAACATTCACACAAATGGGAATACAACATATCATTATCAAATATCAAGTATGGACTATGGAGTACCTACTTTACTGGAAAAAAATACCTTATGTATATTGAACGAAGAAGAAAGAAGATGGCAGTGAGGCAACGAAGGGCTGCTGCTGGGCACTGAGATCGACGGCAGACGGAAGGGAAGGGATTTCGACACCGTGTGCACTGCACGCACGGCGGCACGCCGGCTGACTGATGACGAGCGGTGGGGTGGGCGAAATGAAGGGACTGACTCCGGACGTGGCTGTGCGCGGCTGACGGCTGAAAGACGAAGAGTTCTGGAGGAATGTGTTATTTTGATTTTTGAATCTTTGATTTTCAATTTAGGGCACGCGTTAGATTTTCAAATTTTAGTTACAGCAATAAAAAAAATAAAACTAAACGCCTAATCCCATGGACGTGTAAGTCGCCAACTTGGCTCCTAGACCCGACTAGTCGGAGTCTAGGCGCCAACTAAAGACCCGAACATTTTTTCTTACCGATTTGGGGTTTATCGGGTCGGCCGACTAGCGACTAGTCGCCGACTAATCGGCTGACTAGGCCGTTTTTAGAACACTGATCAAAAGTATAAATTATACTGCATGCATGCACGTTCTTTGAGATTCAGTGTCAGAAAATCAACAAACAGGTATTTTGCACTTGACAAAAGTATATTGCTAGCAAAGAAATTTGTGTGTTCTTGTTCAAGGTTAAGAAAAAATGAAACTGGTTCAAGCACTGGAACATCAGAGAAAAAAAGAAGTATTGAAATTACAAGAACAGAGTACAAGGCTAGGATTCTAATCAGAAGAAATAATCATGGAAAATATGAAGTTGTCCAGCATGATATGGAACATAATCATGTTTTAACTAGAACAGAGTGGGGTCATTTACATAGCTCAGAAAGATAAATTATATTAGAAAAAAAACAAGGTTATAGAAGATATGGTATCATCGGGGATGAGAGGCATTGATTCATATAGATACATGGTGCATGAGGTTGGAGAAGAAAATATGGGACACACAGTGAAAGACCATTACAATTTGGTGAATAAACTGAAAATGCAAGAAGTAAGAGGAAGAGATGCTAGTAATTTAATTGATATCATGGAGAAACAAGAATCTGAAGAAAAGAGTTTTTTCTACAAGATTAGATTAAATAAAGATGGAAGATTCTCGAGTATATTTTGGAGAGACTCACTGATGATGGAAGATTATGAAATATATGGGGATGTAATGGTTTTCGACACGACATACATAATAAATAAGTACAACTTAATATGTGCTCCTTTTGTTGGAATTAACAATCACTGGAAATGTGCTATGTTTAGTTGTGCATTTATATCAGATGAGAAGACTGAGACATTCGGGTGGCTTTTTCAAATGTTCAAGAAATCAATGAGATACAAAAGCCCGAAGACAATATTCACAGACCAAGATTTGGCAATAGCAAATGCACTAAAAAAGGTATAAAAAATATATTTCTAAGTTATTAGAAAAATTATACATATTCAATTCTGAGTTATACATATCTGTTATTAGTGTATTTAAAATTGTTCTTTGGGTATACATATAATTTACTTCATGTATTAATAATATAATCTAAGGGTAACAATGAATTGATCTACAAGTATTATTAAAATAATTTATGGTTATTATTAAATTGGTCTTTAATTATATTATTTAACTTGTATTTCTATACATAAAATAACAAATGTAATGGAAAAGGTATGAAATATAGATGTTAGTTATGTATTTTAAAAATTACAAATATTCAGTTGAGAGGTATTTTAAAAAATTTCTTCGGGTATCCATATCCTTTCTTAGGGTATTATATAATTGTTCTTCGGGTATATATATAATTTACTTCAGGTATTGAAAATATAATGTTATGGTAATACTAAACAGGTCTACAGATATTTATAGGTATTATTATATTGATCTTTGATTATATTCTTTATCTTGTATTCCTATTACAGGAATGTCCAGAAACAAAACACAACTTATGTCTTTGGCATCTACAACAAAATTCAATCCGCTGATTTGGAGAACTAAAGAAAGATGGTCCGTTTTAAAGTGTTTTTAACCATTGCTTAACAGGTTGTACTGAAGAGAAAAAGTTTGAAATCACTTTGGAGAACATGGTAAAAACTTATGGACTGGAAAACAATGTTTGGTTTAAGAGACTCTATAGTCTTAAAGATAAATGGTGTACGACATTGAGCAAGGACATATTTTCTGCTGGAATAAGATCGTCTCAAAGAAGTGAAAGCACGAATCATGCAATTGGATTCAAAGCACATAAGCAGACAAATTTAACATATACCTCAATGGAGGAGAACTAAAAAAAAGGATGAATTTAATTGTTCAAGAATGACACCTGAATCTCCTTTTGGAATGAAAGGGATTATAAAGCATGTTGCAGAGGTATACACTCACACAATATTTAAGCACTTTGAAGAAGAGTTCTCAAAGTCCATATTTGTTTCTTCAACTGTTGCTGAATTCTATGACACTACATTAGTTTATAATGTTATGAATGATGATGGAACAAGAAATAGTGAAGTAGTGTACGACACTGCTATGAATCTTTTTAGCTGTGATTGTAAAAAGTTTGAAGAATTTGGAATTTTGTGCTACCATTGCTTGAGAGTAATGAATGTACACTCTATACAGAGGATACCTGACAATTACATATTGAAGAGATGGTCCAAACTTGCAAAGGAACAAGTGTGGGACAAGATTGGGGCTGAAGCAACAAATGATAACAGGTACACTTGTATATAAATTAAAATATTGTTAATTTTTTTATAATAGTAGTAGGGTATTAGAAAAAAGTTCTTTGGGTATTCTTTCGTTATACCTTGGGTATTAAAAATAATTCTTCAGGTATTAATAGTTAAACAGATATGAACAGGTTCTAACTAGACTGTTTTGTTAAATAGGGGAAAGTGTTCCAGCTATATACCTTGGAGACATGATATAATAAGGAAGTATTACAATGTAGTATTGATGAGTGAAGAAAATGAAGAAATGAGAGAACTCCTAGAAGAAGGATATGAAAAATGTTCAGTTCTAACTGCAAAGAATTCAAAGCAAAATGAAGACATGAGGCTCATTCTGAAACATCGAAGAGAGTTCTTGACCTAGAACGATCAGCAGTAACAAAGGGAAAAAGCAAAAGGATTAAGAGTGGGATCCATACTAAAAAGAAGAGCAAGTCAGCAAATTCACAGTCATCGCAAATGAAAGAATTTCGATCAATTGCACCTAATCCTCATATAATTTGAATGAACATTGTATTTCAGTTTTAATAAATATATATATGTTATATTCTTGCTAATATTGTTACGCCTAGACATTTTATTACAATTTTTGCAGTATGTATATATAATATTTCTATTTAAATCATTAATACTCAGAGATTAAAAATTAATACACGAAGATTAAAAGATCAATACCCGAATAATAGAATAAGAATACCCGAATAGTAACATTCCAGTACCCCAATAATAAAAAAATATTTCATACATAAAAGATATGCTAAAGATAAAATCTAAAAAATTAAAAAATTATAAAAAATATAATAATAAAAAGTATATTATACTATAAATAGCAAAATCGTAACCCTAGAATAAAACAACGGCATTGCATCTTAATAGAAATCGATAGAATCTTCCACCGATGAAGCTTCAACGAGTCTCAAATCTCAAAACGTTAAAAAAGGTACAAGTGTTTTCCTATCGAAGTCACTCAAAAATCTTTATTTCTCTATCGCTCTGTCTGTTTCACTCTGTTTCTCTGTATCTATCTATATATCTCTTTCTCTAATTTAACATATTGTATTTTATATGGGCAACTTACAAAATGTTGACGATGGTATTTTACTTAATGCATTCATAATTTCAATTTGTTAAATGTAAAATGCAAGAAATCTAGATCTGACATTAAATTCATGAGATAATCTTAAAAAATAAACATGTATATGAAGAGTTTTTACATGTATATTAATTTCTTTTACTTCATGTATGTGATCTTCAAGTATTAAAAGTTATTCTTTAGGTAAAATATATTTATTATTCAGGTATTAATAAAAATAATGCTGGAGTATAATATATTAATCTGGAATTATATATTTGAATTGATATTAAATTATTCTTTACATACTCTAAAATTATTTTATTAAATCTCGTTTATTAATATTTATTTTCTGTGTATAGTTGTATTATTCATTGAATATTAACACTATATTATTGGGGTATTAGTATTTAACAAATTAAGTATTTAACAGACGACTTCTTTCATAAGAGTTCTACTCAATGAACAATACTTCCTCCCTAAACTGGTAAGTATTTTATTATATATAATATATAAAAATATATACAATATTTAATGATAATTGCCTGATGTTGCGTGTAGAGAATACCTGGTATGTTTATTGATGCTTTTGAAGATTTATTTCAACAATCTTCAACTGAAATGACACTCACAACTACCAATCACCCTGGCAAGAGTTGGAAAATTATCATAGAAAAAATAGATGATTTTCATTACTTCAATGAGGGATGGGCAAGGTTTGTTCAGGAAACTGATGTTGAAGTGCGCATGATCTGCTCAATTTTAGACTGGTTAATCAGAATACTTTAAATGTTGTAATATTTTCCCCTTCTGACTGCTGCAAGAACTGCTCAAACGATGGTTTGTTATACTCATTAACTTACATTCATCATTAAATTTTGGTATTTTTTAATCAGCTTACAAAATTACATATATGTGTTTAACAGAGCACAATGTAAGAGGATAATGAAGAAGAGGATGTTTCATTCGGAGAAAGGAATCTGAGTTTTACAAAGGAGGTCAAAGATTATCACTTCAGGGCCAATAAGATGGTAATTATATATACACAATTAGACATATACACAAAATATATTTATTTTAATTGTATCACTAATATGTATAAATTTATCAATTATAGGACATTCCGATAAGTTTCATAATGGCCGCTGGACTGCTGAATAAAAATGAAATAATACTGGAGGATGATCAAGAGAGGCTGTGGACGGTACATATAAGAACAAGGGGGGAGAAGTCCATTCACTGTGTAGTGGATGAAAGAAATTTCTACTCGAGAACAATACAACCATCGGAAGCATTGTTGAGTATAAGTTTGTTTTTGAAAATCTCCTAAGTGCCAGTGTCAAGAACAATTAAGAAATGTTTTGGAATGCTTATTTAGTTTGACAAAATCTTATATAGAAATTTCTACGGTAGAAATTTCTAAAAATAGACTAAAATAAATCAATTCACGCGCCCACCCAAAGAATTGACGCACGCGAGCATATGCGCCCAACCCTCCCCAAATGAACATATACTCCCTCCCAGGCTCCCACAAAACCGCCTTGCAGTCATGCAATGCAAATGATAAGATGTTGATTTATTTTTTAATTATTATGAATTTAAATAAATAAATAAATAACATTATATTTAATAAATTCAAAAAAAAATCAATTTATATTAATATATGGACAAATGTATATTACTATAAGAAAAAATGTATGTTACTTTTCGGAATAAATATTATTATTTTATGTATAATTATTTATTTGTATAAAAAAATATATTTTTAATAGAATATAAGAAAAATGTGTATTAGTATAAGGAAAAATAGTAGTTTTTTCATAAATATTTTTATTTATTTTTATAAAAAAAAAATTCATTTAATAACATATATAAAATAGTAAAAAATATGTTATTACATGAATCAATATATCTAAATTTAAATGGATGATGATTAAATTAAAAACGCATATTTATTCTTATAAAAATACATTTTGTCCCTAAAGTAACATGCATTTCCTCATATAGTAACACACATTTGCCCATATAGTAACACAAATTGGAGAGCATATATGTGTTACTATTAGAACAAATGTGTGTTACTCATTTGATTTTATAGGATAAATAATTTTTCACATAATGTAAGAGCAAAATGTGTGTTACTATAAAAATAAATATTAATTATTCACAAATATTTATTTATTTTTATAGAAATATTTTTTTTTCATATAATAGCATATGTATTACAAGAAACAATATACCTAGTTTTAAAAGGATAATGAATAAATTAAGAAACACATATTTATTCTCATAAAAATATATTTTGCTCATATAGTAACACAAATTCGCCCATATAGTAACACAAATTGGGAGACAAATGTGTATTACTATTAGAGCAAATGTGTGTTACAATCTTATAAATATTGTCATTTTACATATACTCATTTATTTTTATAGAATAAATAATTTTTACACATAATGCAAGAACAAAATATGTGTTATTATAAGAACAATATTGATTATTCAAAAATATTTATTTACCTTTATAGAAATAATTATATTTTTTTATATAATAACATATTTAATTACATGAAACATTATACCTAGATTTAAATGGGTGACGGATAAATTAAGAAACACATATTTATTCTCATAAAAGTATATTTTGCCCCATAGTAACACACATTTGTCCATATAGTAACACAAACTAGAAGACAAATGTGTGTTACTATCTTATAAAATATTATTATTTTACATATATTAATTTGTTTTTATAGAATAAATAATTTTTCACATAATGCAAGAGCAAAATGTTTGTTACTATAAGAACAAATATTCATTATTCACTAATATTTATTTATTTTTATACAAATAATTTTTTTTCATATAATAACATATGTATTAAATGAAACAATATAGCTAGATTTAAAGGGATGATGAATAAATTAAAAAATACATATTTATTTTCATAAAAATATATTTTGTCCTTATAGTAACACGCATTTGCCCATATAGTAACATAAACTGGAAGACAAATGTGTGTTACTGTTAAAGTAAATATGTGTTACTATAAAATTAAATATGTATTACTATATGTGTAAATATATATTTATATTATTAATTGAATATATTTTAGTCAATCCAATAATTTTTAAGAAAAAATTAAAATAAAATTAAAAAAATAAAATAACCGCCAACAGTGGGGGATGGAAGATTATCAGTATGCATGAGTAATCCTATTTAAAATGCATGCATGGGAGGAAATATTTGATATGCATTCGTCTGTGTTAGCAGCGAGAAGGAGCGCGTGGGTATGGTTATTTTCTTTTTCTATATTTAGAAATTTCTACGGTAGAAATTTCTACTCAAGTGTTGCTCATTTAGTTTTTAAGTATTGAAAACAATTAGTATCTTTA
This sequence comes from Prunella vulgaris, assembly GCA_026898435.1. Taxonomy (NCBI): domain Eukaryota; kingdom Viridiplantae; phylum Streptophyta; class Magnoliopsida; order Lamiales; family Lamiaceae; genus Prunella; species Prunella vulgaris. The sequence continues at coordinate 550,847 of JAPKLY010000157.1, read as the reverse complement.
TTTTATGTTTGCCTCATAAGAGGATAATTTTGGATAATTAATTGTTTTGATAGAATTCCAATATTATGCACTTTTGTTTATTATGTACATTTAATCATCAATATTATTGAAAAAAAACTTAATATAATAGTCATTATTTTTGTTCTTTAAATACTTAAAGATAAAAAATGAATACCCAAGAATAAAAAATCAATACCCAATCAATAGTTAATCAATACTCGAACAAAAATATAAATGTACTTAAAAAATTTACAAGGATGAAGAAGTAATAAATTGATAATCAAATGTTTTCTATACACCTAATTATTATGTTATATAATTAAAGAACAATGATACTTGTAATATTTGGAGTATTATTGAAAATAATATAGGTATTTATATAGAACTCTTTGGGTATTAATATAGAACTCTTCGGTTATTAATACAGAACTCTTCAGGTATTAATAAAGAACTCTTCGGGTATTAATAAATTTTTAAAGAATAAAATACTTAAATACCCAAAGACAAAAAATGAAAAACGAATACTTCAAAATATTTTGAATATTCACTATTTTAAATATTAGTTGGCTAGTTAAAAAATTAATCAATATACCAAATTAGTATGTTATATAATTAAAGAACAGCTCACTTGTAAAATAATATTTGGGGTATTATTGAATATAATATGAGTATTAATAAAAAATCTTCGTGTATTAACATAATATTTTAAATGATTGAAATAATATCATTAAATAATAAATCATTTATACACAAGAACACTATTCATAAATTATATAACTAATAATAAAATACCTAAAGTTCAGATAATAATACCCAAAGGTCAGATAAGAAATAGCCAAAGAATAAAAAACAAATACCCAAAGAATAAATAACAAACAACATAAAGAAAATGAATGATACACCAAGAACAACCAAGAAATACCAAATTACTAATAAATCAATACTTCAATATCAAAATACTAGTACCCAAATATCAACAGCTTTCATTTATAAACTAAGCATAAACTAAATATTCACAGTGATGTTAAATCAAAAATGTCAAACACATGTTAAATAGCCAACCACCAAAAACCCCATTAAACCTCAAAATAATGAATATTTTACCACTGCAACCTCAAAAACCTCAACCACCTGAACAAAATAATTGTACACTTCAAAATAGTCAAATACACAAACAACCTTAAAAACTAATAATATACTTCATTTTTTCCTCCTCCCCCTTCCCAAATTAGAATCAATGTTTTTTAAACTATCTGCAACACGCCTTTTCTTTGTCTCAATAGCTCTTTGATCTTTCATCTTCTTCTCATTTGCAATATCAGCAATCAATTTTGGTTTAGACTTATAAAAATCATAAACCTTCTCTATCACTTTACCCCTAGACTCATTGAAGTTGGAAAGAACTATGATAGAACAGAATTCAACGCGCATTATTAAGTGAATTTCACCCTAGAGAAAAAATAAAAAAAGTTATGACTCAACAATATAACAAATAATAAAGAATAAAAAATGCTTTATAATTAAAAAAATACCTTGGCCATAACTGGATATGAGTATGGTGTGCCATTGAAATGTTTGATATGATGCATCATATACACACCACAATCTTTATCGGGCTTACTCGTTGCCATTTCAATGGTACACTGTCAAGACTGAAAGTTCCAATATCATCAGCTTTGGGGTGTTTCTTTGACAACAGAAAAATTTTCATCAAACGACACTACAAGCATAAAATAACAAATATTATATTAATATACAATAAAAAAAAGCAAATAAAACATAGATATTAATATTAGGGCTCATTTGGTTCGTAAGATAAAACTATCTATCCGTCGAAAACATGCATGTTTTCGATGGATAAATAGTTTTATCTTACGAACCAAATGAGCCCTTAGAGCTTACCAATAATTGAGTAGTTCTAGTGTAGTCATTGACCTTTTCCTCATGCTTCATATTATCCAGCAAATGAAATTTCCCATCAACAAAATTTAATGCAACAACAATATAGTGATTGTGAATGCAAACACGAACAAAATCTGAAAAAATATAGAAAAAAAAATAACCATATCAGCAGTCATGAATGAACCCTCAAAGACAGACAACCAAGAGTTCAAAGCTGAGAAAACATCATTCTGAACAACTTCAACAGGTACTCGATCAATAATAACTCGTTCAACAAAGTATTGTTCAAAAAAATAAAAATAAAATTAAATTCATACATAATAATAACTTTAAAAAAATACATCGAAGACAATTTACTAATACGATAAGCATAAAATATAAATACCCAAAGAAAAAAGAAAAATACTCTAAGAAGAATTGAGAAATACCCAAAGAAAAAAGAAAAATACCCAAAGAAGAATTGAGAAATACCCAAAGAAAGAAGGAAAA
>JAPKLY010000157.1:529164-548446 GCA_026898435.1 Prunella vulgaris | reverse complement strand
CAAAGAAGAATTGAGAAATACCCAAAGAAAGAAGGAAAATACCCAAATAACAATTTCTAATAACCAAAAAGAATTCATCAACACCCAAAAACAATATAAAGGGGAATCTTACACTGTGATTACGATCAAGACAAAATATGCTCCTCCTAGTATCAGAAATAACATCTCCATTAACTTCCAAACACCATGAAGTAATTACAGAAACATCGATTTCTTCATTAGGCATCAAACTCAATATACTATCTTTATATATACAGACACAATCTTTTTGCAAGTAATAATTATCCCTGCAACAAATACAATAAATCATTATATATATATATATATATATGCATATATACATTGATACTAATGTTACAAAATTTAAAATAATACTTATATAGTAACAGCACCCTGTCCTTCATAAAAACATAAATCCACAACCTTCAAATGAGTTTGAAACAATCTTCTACAAAGCTCTCAACAATTTAGATAAATAACCAACTTCATCAGTTATAAACCAAAATAAACTCCGGATATCATCACCACGATTCACTCTCTTCATGCTGATAGATAACACTGCATCTTCAAGTTCTCCATCAATACCAGCCAACTTACTCTTCAAAATCACTGCATCCTTCGGAGTCTTATCAACCTCTGCACTTCCAACTACAACAGGTTTCTCAAACTTTTTCATTACATTCACAACCTCAATATTTTTTTCAGAAACAATAACTTTCCCACAAACGTCCTCTATTTTCTTATCACCTTGCCTCTTATCAACAGCTTTCCCACCCATATCAGTCTGAACACCCTTATCAATAACTTCAGTTTTATCAGGAAACTGAACACCCTTATCAGTCTGACAAACATCCTTCACTTTCACAGGCATTTCACTCTCCTCCCCCTTCCCAGAATCATCTCCAACATTAACCTTCCCAGAATTCTTTCCTAAATCTCTTTTATCCTTCTTCAACTTAACATTGTCTCCAACAATATCTGCATAATAAGCATCATCAAACCAATCTTCATCACCAGTAAGATTGGTTTTATATACAACCGGATTAGGAGTAAGCAAGTCAAAATTAGGAGCTGAAGCAACAAATTCCTTCATCAACGTCACATACTTAACAAGCTTATCAACATACTTATGAAGCTTGGGATTCATAAAGAATTTCCAAGTCTCCGAGACATCAGATTCACCAGTAGATTCCATCTGAGAACTGTTTGAATTTGCATTTCATATATGGTCCATCAGCTTATGAACCTTAGTCATAAAAGTTTTAGAAAACGATCTCGTTTCTCCTTGAATTGACAACAACAATTCTTTAATCTCTTGCAAATATAATATAAGACATAAAAAATCAAACATAAAAAAGAAACTAATAATGGCATTAAAAAAATACTCAGTGAACATGACAGTAATACCCAATTACAAACTACTAATACCCAATGAGAAACTACTAATACCCAATGAGAACAAAAAAATACCCAAAGAACATGACAGTAATACCCAAATGATACATGATAAATACAAAAACCAAATTACAAACTGGATAAAAATCACAAAATAATACAACAGTACAATATTAATACCTTATGAAATATTCATTAATACCTAAAAAATAACTTAATAATAATAGAATATAAATTAAGTTAATATGAAAAAATAAATAACATTTCATGTACCTGGAAAGGATCATTATCAACTTTCTCACCCAATTCCTCATCCTTTTCATCCTCCTCTTTCTTCGACTCTGATTCTACACTCATTAGAATATAATTCAAAAATCCATTACTAGTCAATGGATACACTTCCTTAAGTAACTGCCCTGACCCAAATCGTCCAGCCTTAAATTCTTGTAAACACCTTTTCCTAATTTTCTCATATGTCCAATGCTTAATCAACGGTATAGAAGTCGGTTCACAAATACCTCTCCACTTCAAACGGTGAAAGTATATTATTTGCAAAAGAATAACACAAGCACTAACATTTTTTATATCACCCTTCTTGTACAACATAACAAACAAACAAACAACCTCGTCAATACAAGTGTACACCAATGAAAATTTGGAATGGAGCTTACATCCTCTAATGTTTTAAAAAAGATAGGGTTTACACTTATATATGCAGAAAAGACAAAGAAAAGAACACAAACTATACATAACAAACAAACGCTTAAAATCATCACCACCATCAGCACATCTCTCCATAATAATCAAAGGAAGTTTCCATATGAGACTCTTTGAAGCAATATCATATTTCTGACCAAAACTAACAAAAACAGAATAAACATCAGATCTACTATAAAGAGGAATCTCTTTTCCTTCATTCCTTGGAATCATAAAAACATCATACACATCATCAGCACTAACTGGAAACTGCTGAAAATTATCAATCATTAACATAAGGCTGCTTCCATTGAAGTTTTCAATCAACCAGTCAATCATTCCAACATTTATAAGCCTATTAAGCTTTAAATACAACAAACCTTCAAACACAATACTTTCCACAGCATCCCTTTGTCTATTATTTAATAACTTCACTAAATCAGACAAACCACTGGGACGACACTGACATATGATTTTACTGCAATAAAATACTATAATTAATATACCAAAAAAATTATCAAGAAGAAAAAAGAATGAATAGATAAAAAATAAAACACCACTTAAACAATACCCAAAAAGCAAGATACCAATACCTAAAGGCCAGATCACAAATACCCAAAGACTAAATCACAAATACCTCAAAAGAAAATGACAATACACCAACAACACATAACAAATACCCAAGGACTAATAAATACATACTTCAATATAAAAACAATAGTAACCATTCAACAACAACATTAATTAATAAACTAAAAATACACTAAAATCATTACAGTTATAATCCACAAAATATTTATATTGATATTAAACTAAAAACATCAGTAAAATATAAATAATAAACAAATAAAAACAAAAAAATACATCAACACCATATACATAATAAAAAAATTAAATGAAAATATAAGATACACAAAGATCAAATAAAAATACCCGAAGTTCAAACGAGTAATACTCAAATAGTAAATTATTAATACCCATATAATAGAAAATAATACCCACAAAATAAAACAAACTACACAGCTATACAATAACAAATGCACAATGATAATTAACAAATACACAAAGTGAAATTAATTAATACCCAAATAACAACAAAGAATACCTAACAGAGGCTTTTTCGCGTGGAATATTGACTTCAGTTGAAAGAGCCGTTGTAGATTTCTCTTTTCCCTTATTAAAAACAACAACCCGATCCTCTTATTTCTTTTCTGCATGTTCAAAGGATCAGAAACAAAAGGAACTATTTCTTCACACTTTTTCTCAGATTTTATAGGTTTCCTCCTCTGATAAACAATATCTTGCCGAGATTTCGGACCACCGCCTTTAGGAAGTGAAACTTTACGCTTCTTCGTCATTGAACAAAATTATACCCTAAAAAATAAAAAAAAACACAGCAATCATAATAGTATGAAAAATTATATTAAAAAAATTAACAAAAAACATATAATTAAACTTTTATAATGATGATCACAACAATACTTACCACAAAACACACACGCAACCGGAAAACGGAAAAGGTGACTTGAAATGGAGAAGAAAATTGAACAAAAACTTTGAAATGCGTAAAAAAACTGACGTATAACTTCAAATGAAATGATGAACTGAAAGGAGAGGAGAAAGGGTGGTTAGAGACGTGACCCGAATAATTTGACCAGGATCCACAATTTTTTAATTTAACCCGCACCCGAGAAAATTTTAATTGGGCCAAAGAATATAAATGGGTTCGGTCAAAATTGAGCCCAAAATCACAAGTGCATGCTAGATTTTGTGTAATATTGATGGTTTTTCATAAAGAAAAATACATAAGTTTTATGGATGGATGAAAAAAAATTAGTGCAAAAATTTAATAGACAAAGGGAGTATGTGTTTAGAAATTATTGTTTAATATAATCACAAAAAACATACATCGTTTAATCCATCGGGCCGTGGAATTTGAGTTGGAAATCTTTGTTGAGTTTGTTATCGGATAAATTAAAAGCTCGTTTAACCGAACTCTTTAAAATAATTTATAAACATTTTTAAGTGTTTGACAAAATAAGGGGTCACTTGTGTTAAATTTTTTAATGGTAATGGAAGTAGAATTTTATTTTCACTCTTTACCTTTACATATGTTGAATGTGTGTATGTTTTTGTGGTGATTACGTCATTAGTGTTGTACTCTGATTTTGAAAAAAAAAATTGACATAAAAGAAAATTATTGGTTGTGGCATGAGGGATTGATTGAGGGGATGATTGAAATATGAGAAGAAGGTAGTCAAATGAGAGTAGTGATTATCTTATTTAGGAGAAAAATTAATGTTGTTTCTATCTTTTGTCATCACTTATTACTAAAATTACTATACATTTATTCTCGTTCTCATTATCATTGAAGAATTTTCATGTCAATCACTCTCTAAGGTGTTTAACAGTTTATAGAATCTTAAAATAAGTTTTTTTTATATAATTTATACGCTGTAAAAAAAAATTGGGATATCCCAAGTTCTTTTTCTCACCACCTCCATACTATACCGTATCTCATCAGTCCCCCTCCCCCCATCACCCATTTCTACCTCAACAAAAAATTTATTTATATTAAAATTAAATTTTAAAAAATATTTTTACAAATTATCAAAAATCTTATATGTTTTATTAGTCAAATAATTTATAAAATTATAAATTATTTAAAAATAATATCTTATAATTTTCTTAAATAACTTATCAAGATGTTAAAGGTCATAAGATGTTTAAAATAAAAATAGTCCAATAGGCATTAAATACATCTTAATTATTATATTCTGTCAACAAAAACTAACTGAAAGACTAAGCAATGGAAAAGTAGAAACAACAAAGGGATGCCAACCCTATTTTATCAAAAAAAAACTTGAAAAGATATTGGAGAGGATATCACAACAGCAGTGCTCCGAGTATTGAACAACAATGGAGAACTACAAAGTTAGAATAATACTTTTATCTGCTTCATACCAATTAAAAAAGTCAACCAAGATTAAAAAATTTAGGCCAATCAGCCTCTATAATGTGAGTTTCAGAATTTTGGCAAGAGCAATTACAAACAGGCTCAGAAACGTGATGGAGCATATAATCATGAGAACTAGAGTGACTTTGTATACAGACAATAATCTAATTAGATATGAATGTATGCATTAGCTCAAGAATAATAGGAGTAGAATAGAGTATGCATCATTAAAATTTGATATATACAAGACATACAACATAGTGGAGTGGAGGTACGTATGTAGGGTTTTGAAAAAAAATGAGCTTTATGCAAAAATGGATTGGGTTAATGAAGAAATGTGTTCAATCTGTAACATACTCGTTTAGCATCAACGAAAAAAGAGGAAGGACATGTGACCCCTTAAGAAGGTTAACGCAGGGTGATCCTCTATCTTCATACCTATTCATTCTCTATGCTCTGGGGATGTCAAGCTTAATTCAACAAAAGGTACATTGGTGAAATACATGGAATAACCATAACAAGAAACTATCCCACCATATCACATTTACTTTTGCAGATGACAGTCTAATCTTTTTCAAAAACTATCCCAAAGGTTGTGAATATCCAAAAAATACACTGGACACGTATGAGAAAGCTTCTGGCCTGTTGGTAAACTATGAAAATTCCATTATTGCATTCACCCCAAATACTCATAAAGACAAAATCAATAGAGTGAGAGGCATCTTAAGAGTTCGAATAATATAGGGGCACAAATGGTATTTGGGGCTGCCTACTTTCTCAATGCGAAAAAAGAGGATTTTCAGTTTGACTTTCTAAAGGATATATTGGCAGCAAGAGTGGAAGCTTAGAAAGTGAGAGACTTTTCTGAAGGAGGAAGAGAGATTCTAATTAAGTTAGTACCTTATGCAACCCCTACTTACTTAATGTCATGTTTTAGAGTCCCTTTCTCAATATGTCATGACGTGGAGAAGATCATAGCCAAGTTCTGGTGGGGAGGAAGCAAAAAATGGAGATTTTTTATCGTGAAAAAGATGAGAGGATCTTTGCAAAGCAAAGGAAAAATAGAGGTTTGAGATTTAGATATATGATTCAATTTAATAAGGCATTATTTGCAAGAAATTATGGAGATTAATGTCAAAACCTAGCCTCCTAGTCTCCAGACTGTTCAAGGCAAAGTACTATAAATATGGAGATATTTTAGAGACAGGAACGAGAAGCAACACATCCTTTGTTTGGAGATCCTTATACTAGAGCAGGGATTTAATTGAAGCGGTTTAGATTAATGTCAACACATTGGGTTCACGATTTGAGCATTCTGTATTAATGTCTTCTTAGACCAACACTTGGGTGGCTGGAGATTGGATTTGTAGCTGACATTCATGAGCTTTCTTCTGATCTCCTTTTATAGTGTCTGTTCCTTTTGGTGTTGGAAATTTTAGACAATATTAGTACATGGAAGCTAGCTTTGAATTCATTAATAAAGGATCGATTGAAAAATCCATTATACGAAGATTATTGGTCTACAACGAGAAAATCTACTTGCCTTGTCAGTATCTTGTCTGGGTTATCGGCCAATACAAGTTCAATAGATAATCTAATTGTATGTATGGGGATAATAACAAATTTTCTGAATTCTACTATTTTATGATTACAATCTTCGATATAGGATTCATAATCTCCTACTTGATCTAGAGTGCTTTTAAACAAAATGTTCATGTAGGCTCATGTGTCAACCAGTAGCCTGTGGACCTTTGTGTTCATGATATTTCCATTAATCCCCAGGGAATCGTTGTGAGGAGTTATGATTCCTTCCAATTCCTTTTAGGAGAATGAGAGCTCAGTTGTATGCTTGGTAGAGGAACCAACTCCTATCTCTGGCACCTGAGTAATGGCTCCAAGTTCAAGTAGGTGGTCTTCCATTGAACCATCCACTTGCTCGTCTCATCTTCTATAGCATAAGAATTTCTCTAGTTAGTTTCATAGGTACTGCTGGAGCCTTTCTTACTTGCTTGACGGGTTGTGGGACCTGCTCTTCATCATTCTCTTCATCCGAGCTATCAAGTGCACTTGCTCGCTGCTTTTTTCTACGTGCTCATTTCATAAACTCTGTCAATTTTCCTTCCTCATAGAACCTCTAAAACTGCTTCAACAAGTCGTGACATTCACTCATAAAGTAGTCAATGCTCTGATGGTAAGCACAATACTTGTTCGATTTAAATTTGCTTCTGTCATGTCATATTTGTCTTGGGGCTTATAACATATCTTTATCTTAAATGGCACTATATACGTGCTCAGTCGATGTAGTGAGTGCCTAGTTCAACTTCTCTTTGAACTCACTTCCTTCACCAAAGGACCTGACATTTTTTAGAGCCTTGTACTCGTTCTCACCTTTTTTGCCAAATTTTTTTGATCTTTTGTGTATCTTAATTCTTTCTGCAAAGCCTTATGTATGAACACATCCCAACTTTATTTCTGAACTCTACATACATCTTTGGGCAAGCCAGGTGCATCTTCTTCCATAAATCAAATAATTTCTTCAGTCCGGCTATCACTGCCATAATTTTAGTGTCTTCACTCACAGGTTCAACTTCCAAGAGTATCTTATCAAACCTTTCTAGTAATTATTGATCTATTTCATCACTTTATTATTCCAAGTTTGATAATCGATAATTCTGGGTAAGGTAGGACCAAAGCCCCAAAAATGTGATAAGAACTCCTAGCTCAGCTAAGCAAATGAGTTGATTAATTCAGGTGTCAAGAAGGAGAACCACCTATGAGCCCAATCTTCAAGTGTTGGGGGGGGGGGGGGGAAATTCTGGCATTTGGGGGCATCAAAAGCTCCCATTGAGATTATGTAGTTCGTGTACTTAGAGATGTGCACTTTTGTATCGGACTCCCCCTTGTCTTTCATATCTCATTGATGGACTTGCTCGCTATCTATCTCATGATCATCCACATATTGAGAAGTTTGTTCTCCCAAATGCTTAAACAATGGTCATGTTTCGGGTGAGTGTGGCTAATATGTTGCCTTTGGATAGCACGTAGCATTGCTATCATCTTCTCGTTGTTATCTGAGTTTCGTATAAATGGCTCAAGTTCATGAAGAATATGAGTATTTTCTAGTATATTCTTTGCTTCTTTTACAACATTATACTCAGTTGGTTATCTTTCTATAATGCATGTCTTAAGCTTTTCCCACGAGACGTAGCTTGCAAACAAGAGACTTTTTGTGACATTATTGTCTTCCTAGATTCCGGCTTCAGATTTGATATTGAAAATGAAGACTGACAACTACATTCTAAAGTTGTCCCTACTAGCATTGCATGCACAAGAATATCTTCAAGAGAGTGGTCTTATGTATGCATGCATTCTAGGATAATCGGCGTGTTGTATATGTGGGTGAATGTGGTTGGCAAATTTCAGGATTTTCAAAATCTAGAAAATGTCCTTTTTAAATCTTTAAATCTTCAACATGTAGGGATAACTACTTCTTTGTTTCTTCTAACTTTCATCAAGAACTTCAAGAATATCTTCACTTTTTTTCACCAATCGAAGGTTCGAACCTTTCTTTAGCGCAAACTTATTAATAATCTCTACTAATCTATGATGAATGTGGTCGAATTTCCAATGAAAATTACCAAATAAAGCATGAATTTATAATGTGATGATAATTAAGCATGAAGAATTTTAGAGAGAGAGAGAGTACTAAGCTTTGTAGGAGAAATGGTTAACCCCTTATTAAGTATACAATTCTCATCTGTATACATACTAAGCTAGTAGGAGGTGTCACTTATTAAGCCCTCTTAATTAGTATGGGTGACATGTGCATTACACATATCATTACGTTAATACACCACTAACATGAATGACTTAATGACCAAGTAACCCTACTATAGGTAATTAGTAGCCTCGGGCCTCCCTTGTGACTTGGAGTCAACTCTGCCTATTGATCATTACATGTGTGGTGTGCTTTATATGAAGAAGCTTCTGCATTGAGTTGGCTTCTTCAGCTGACAGGTGGCGAGTAGCATATTCGGTGAGGAGTATTAGTTGCTCATCTTGTTCTTTATTTGACTCTTAAGCATATAATTAATCTTGAACTCATACATAAGTTGGTTGTCTAATTGCATCAGTTGCACACCTATCAACAACATTATGACTGAACGATACAATTTTGATATTTTTTTATATTTTTACACTACCTGAGAAAAGTATAATACTCCCAATATTTATATACTTACATTCAAATTTGTGATATATAGTCAATATTTTCATCTTGGTATTCAAGATGTATTTATTTGAGTGCACTCACCTCAACTTTAATTACATACACATGTATTTATATATGTAATTGTGTCAAATGTTTATATTTTTGTCTAGAGTTATCTACAAAAATTTTAGATTCAGTCAATTAAAATGAGATTAAGCAATGTTTCATAAAAATATTTATAATATTGTGGCATAAATATGTCTAAAGAAAAGGGCTTGACCCAATTCATGATAAGCCTATCGAAGCCCAATCCAAGATGGAGTAAGGAAGGCCCACCTTCCCAAAGGGGATTTGACCGTCTAAAGAGTCAAGATAATGAGAAAAGCAGATGGTCTGATGCGTCCCTACTGAGGAACGAATAACTTCAGGTCAACCCACTACTTTAGGAGGTTAGGTGGCTTGAGGATTTAGTGAAAAGAATGACATGGAGGGCCGCCTCAAGCGTCTTCAGGCTAAACTTGCTTACTAGTGAACTCGGAATATCTAAAGGCTCAGGATGGAATGAGACATGGTTGGATGACTTGAGGCATCTCTCCTGAGGATAGAGCATCCACTACCTGGCCTAGCCCATTGAAGGAATATCTTCCTTAGTACTAAAGACTCATTCAACAAGAAATGAGGGCACGAGTTGTGAAGATTATGTGCTAAGACAAGTATCTAAGAGGAGTCCACCATACCCACGATCTTGTACCTCAACCAACCGTGGGTTACAAGGAATTTGGGGCAACAGTACACTTGTCCAAGATAACAAAAGGAACGCATATAAATAATTCCATGTGCAGTGTAGAAAATATATACCACTCGATAGACAAAAAAGAGGCCTATCATTTCTTGTAATCAGCATTTTTTTTGTCTATATCAATACAACAACACTCTCGTTAAATTCCTAGTCCTTCCGAGATAAGGCTAGACAAATCTTGGTCGTATTTATTTTTATCCCATCCCTATTATCCGAGATAATTAATCCATATTATTAGGAACAAATAATTGACTCCATCTGTGAAAAACAAAAGATTGTTACCTATGAATCTTCTTGATTCTAAACTCTATTCACTCATGACGAAATTAAAAGCAGTCATAGCAACACTAGCGAATAAGACTCTACCATCACCTTCGGCCCTACCCACCAATGTACTCATGGATTTGGATACACCAGTTGGGGGCATGAATGCTCCTAAAGCCATCCCAGTGGTTGAGCACGCTAAGTCCACACTCGGGCATCTAGGTGCAGAGCTTCAAGTAACCTGAAAAAAGAAGTTCTTACATATGCCATCTTTAGAGAAAAGGGAGAGAGATGAGGCTCACTGGAAATATTTTCTCATTTCCAACAAAGAGGTACAATCTACAATGTCGCTGTGCCCATAGCCGCGTAGAGTGTCATGAGGAGAATTGGGCGGGGAAGACTCAATCCCTCTCTATTTTCAGCCAACTTAGATCGACTACACGAGGAATCTTTCTCGTGGTCGGTGGAGAAGAGGATAGAGGACGTTTTCTCTATTTCTAAATCTTTAACGAGGTCTTCCAAGTATCCAACTATGAGGGCCTCAACACGAAGGGCTATGCTCAGGTGAGATCTGCCCGACTTTTTGTCCATGAACGGTTGGGCCTGGGGTTCATTCCTTGTAATGCTTACGTGGAGCCCATTGCTCATATGATGGAGCATTCGGCTACACCCGGCAACCAATACCCTCTACTCTTGGCCCTACGGAAAAAGCTAGAGAGGTTGAGGAAAGAGTAGACGCCACAGGAAATTTTCCCAAATGACTAAGCTCGGACAATGAGTCATTGGCCATCGAGCTCGAAGTTGCCCCTATAGCTATCAAATGGGTTGGACCGTGGTTTTTTCTGGGTCGGGCCGAGCCTAGTTCGGTTCTCTTCGGGCCACATATTTTCAAGCCCGTCCTGACCAAGACGGGCTACCAGGCCAAACCGGCCCGACTTTTTTTTAAATATCAACATTACATTTTATTTCTATATTTATTTTATTAATTTGTAGTTTTGTATACAAATACTACTTAAATAGTCATATAATTTTATTTTATTTGCCAAAATTAATTTAATAATTAACATAAAACTCAAATTTCTATATAATATTTAAACAACAATAATTCAAAAAACCTTAATAAACTATAATTCACAAAAAAAAAAAATCAAACAACAATTTTCTAACAATTTTCTATAAACTCAAATTCATAAAAAAAATAATTTAAATAACTAATTCTACATCCCTCTAATAAGTCTGAATTATAATTCATACTAACAAACATAGGAACCTCTATTTAAATAAAGTAATGTTATCAAGATTTTGAATAAAGTATTGTCAATCTTATCTAATTTATATATTTAATAATACACATTAGTTAATTAATTGAGATAATATTTTTTGATTAAAAAAATATTTTGAGAAAGTTTCAATGAAGATGCACATATTTCTTGACCATATTTACACAAATAAAATACTTTTTTTTTTGTAAATGTTAGTTGTTAGTAATTAGTTCACCAAGTCTCCAAATATTCAAAAATTATCTCCAAGCCAACATTATATCTCCCTTAATTTGTTCCTCTAGGGAATCGAACCCGGATCACTCACTCAAGTGAGAAACCCGGTGACTAGGTGACCTAAGCAACATGGTTACACAAATAAAATACTTATTGAAAGTATTTAAAAGAATATAAAATAAAAAGAAGATCAAAGTAAAAGTAGTATAACCCATAAGAGAAGTATCACATAAAAAATATTTTTAAAATTTATGACAAAATATCAGGCTGAGTCGATCCATAAAAACAGGACTAAACTCGGGCAAGGCCCAAGTGGCCCGCCAGGGCAACCGGGCTGGGCCAAATAGACCTGGTTCTTTTTAGGCCTATAATTTTGAGGTCTGTCTTGTCCTTAAAATGCTCTTTTTTTTAGGCCGGGCCCATTTTGACAACAGCCCATGTTCAGTCAAAAATCACACCTCTTCAGACTCCCTTGGATCATCCACAAGCACAAGTGCAAGGGTTGGGATAATTTTTATCAGCCCTGACAGGCAATGCTTCATCAATGTAGTGCATTTCGGTTTTCTCGCAACAAATAATGAGACGGAATATGAAGCCTTGGTGGGAGGACTCAAACTGGCTTTGGCAATTGGGGTCATGCGCCTACACATTTTCATGGATTCACTATTGGTGGTAAATAAATTGAAGGGAGAATATGAAGCCCGAGGTGAGCAAATGATGAAATATCAGGAGCTAGCTAGTGGTCAGTTTGTGCGAGAGGTTTGAACAAGTCTTCATTGAGCAAGTACCTCACGAGCATGATACTCAAGAGGATGCTCTTTCGAAACTTGCATCCTTTGAAAAGACAGTTGACCTTGCCAACATCCAACTGAAAAAGTTACCTTCACCATCCATCAATAGACAGATGGTCACAGTTTTAGAAGAGCTCAATGAAATTTGGATGACTCCTCTCGTAGTGTACCTAAAAACTGAAATTCTCCCTAAGGATCGTATCAAGGCTCGATAAATTGTGTTATGAGCCTCAAGGTTCATTCTCATGAATAACCAACTGTATAAATGAGGTTTCCACATGTTTTTGCTAAAATGTCTCCCGAGCAAAGAAAGAAAGTTTTCGCTGAAATACATAATGGTATCTATGGAAAGCAGGCTGAGGGGCGATTCCTTACGTATAAGGCGATACGATAAGGTTATTTCTGGCCAACACTCAGGAAGGGTGCCATTAAGTATGCCAAGCATGTCGCCAATGTCAGATTAACAGGCCAAATATTAGCAATCACCAGAACTCCTCACATCAATGTTAAGTCCCTGGTCGTTCTCTTAGTGGGGGCATCGACTTGATAGGGCCGTTGCTCATCTCTCAAGGAGAAAATAAGTTTGACATGGGTGGAGGTAGAACCCCCCCTCCCAGGAACGACCAAAGATAAGTTATCAAATTCATATGAAAGACTTTGATTTTTAGATTTGTACTTCCACAATATCTCTGATAACGGGAAGCAGTTTAACGACTAAAAAATGATAGAGTTCTGTTAGAAATGGAAGATAAAAAATTATTTTAGACTCCATACTATCCTCAGTCGAATGGTCAGGTAGAAGCTATCAATAAGATAATCAAGCACATCCTAGGAACTACTGAGCTTCCTGATGTTCTTTGGGACTTGATATCTCGAGCCATAGGACCTCGCAAGAATTTAGCAAAGAAAATGAACTGGCAAAAAGGATAGACCTAGATATGATAGAGGAGAGCAGACCGATGTCAGCCCATAAGAATTCCACTTACAAGCAACAAACAGAAAAGTACTTTAATTCAAAGGTCCGACTCATGAAGTTAAATGTTGGAGATTTCGTGCTTAAAAAGACTAATAAAGTGGCCAGGGGGCACTTGATCCAAGCTGAGAGAGACCGGAGTAGCAAAATGCCTATCAAATGGAGCATACAAGCTTGAATATCCTGACGGAACTCCTGATCAATATCCACGGAATGCAACTCTCCTGAATATATATTTCTAGTAATGGTTTAGCTAGCTTGAGTCCTACTTCTAGGAATGAGGCAATACTCCTGAAGAAAGTGCCTTTTTCAGCCTCCAATCTTGTTAGTTTGAACCCTTGGGGCTTTGTAATTCTTTTAGTATATTAATGTAGATACGAATTAAAAAAATTATTTATTTTTAAAATAGTTGTCATGAACAAGTAATCTCGCGCAAGCCATACATTGTTAGCGATTCAGGCCAACCTTGAGCAAGCCTTTCATGGTTAGCGAATTCAGGCCAATCCCGCGCAAGTCCTTCAAGTTAACGAGCACAACCACCTTCGTGTAAGATCTTAAATGATTAGCGAGTCTCAGAAACTTCTTGCGCCATCCTTTATAAAAAGAAAGCGGGAACCAACATTCTTTGCACAAGATTATTTTAGTTAGCAGGGAACAATAGTAAAATATTCTGTAACAAGCTAATAATTTCTCTTTAAGAGTATATTTCTACGAAGTAATCAGCGAGCTAATTATCTCGCTACTTTGATATTTTTTGTTTAGGTGAAGCTAATTATCTCCCTAAACTTCAGTGAGCTGGTTATCTTGCTACTTCAACATTTCTTGTTGAGGAGAAGCTTATTATCTTCCTATACTTCAGCGAGCTAATTATGTTGCTACTCCAACATTGTGTTGTTCAGGTGAAGCTAATTATATCCCTGAATTTAAGAATTAAAAACATGTGACAAAGTCTGAATTTTTAACTTGGGATAAAATTGCACCCATTTTGAATTTTTTTAAGAATTTGTTCAGGAATTATATCAGAAAATATTTCAGGAAGTACAACATGAAATTGTTCAGAAGTTTTTTCAGAAATTTTGTCAGGAAATCATTCAGGATATTCTTCATTATGTTCCGTCAGAATCTGCCAGGATTTACATCAGAAAATTAATCAAGTGTTTCATGAGTAAATATGACAGGAAAATATATCAGGAATGTTATCAATAGAAAGTAAATAAATTTTTCATTCATGATGGAAAGTTACAAATCTTGCACGATGGAAAGTAACAAGTCCCTACGTCTATCTCACTTCCGAGTCTTCAACTAAAGAAGCTCGAAGGCTTTTCTACATTAATCTCTAACTCTAATGCTTGCTTTTGAAACCAAGAACCGCAACCGCTTCCCTTGTAATCAGTGGAGAGAACCGCGGATGCAGCTGAGGCCATTGGAAGGCTGATTGGTTGAAGTTGGAGATACCCCCCACGCCTAGAACACTGCTGAAGGGGGGTCTTCTAGTGCGAGGTCATATTCGAACGCCCAACCCACTACAACCCCTATGTAGTAAGGCAACTTTAAGAGTGTGGGGTTTTGAGATGAGATTATCGTCTGATTTGAGGGAAGGAAGCTCTGCAAAGATGGACAAAAATGATGAAAACTGCCTAGTCCCTAAGGATGCCCGTGGATGACACTCCGTTAGTCAATGGTGGGATATGTTTTATAGTTCGGCACCACTCTTTAGTCCAACATATCCAATTCATTAGGCTCACATAGTTCTAGGACAATTTAGTGAAGAGAATGCCTCCCCATTGAAGCCCTTGAAAGAGAATCTTCATCACTTTCATTGGAATCGCCATTGGAGGATATTTTTTCGAATGAAATTTTCGTATACAGTATACAAAAGAATTTTGGGGTGTCAAGTATTTGAGTTAGACACATTTGCTAAGATGAACATTCTCCAATTTATAGACCCAACGGAGGGATCTAGTTTGCAAATTTGAGGGGCCTATCTAGTAAAATCTCCAATAAGAATCTGACTTTTGGTTATAAGGGCAACCACCTTTACCGATCTTCAAGAAATTACCTCGAAAATCAGTGTATTGCAGTTTTAAAAAGACTTATTGACTGACCCAATTGCATTAAGACATATGTAAAGCCTACAAAACTATCTGATCTTTCAGCGCCGAAGAGTCTTATCCGTCAGACCTTAGCAAGTTGCCAAGTCAAACGTCCAACTAACTCAGGCACCCAATTCTGGTACTAATAAGCAAAGATTCTAGGGGAATTTTTAAGTTTTGAAAGCAACTTATGCCTGAACATTATTTGTTTCATTCTGACTCATCAGTAGCGGATTTAGATGAAATCCTAAATGAATGCCAGCAAAATTTGTGCCAAAATGTAGCCAATTTACAGCCATTAACATGGGATATGTTTTTCTTCAGCAAAACGTCGACGACATGGGCAAAGAGCAAAGACAGGAATTTGAAAATTATTCACAATTGTAAGCTTATCAAGCAGAAGTTGGACCAAGCAGTAAACTACCTCATTCCTCGAAGTCCTCGAAGCAACGAGCTAGGGGCAATTGTTGTGGCATAAATATATCTGAAGAAAAGAGCTCGTCCCAATTCATGATAAGCCCATTAGAGCCCGCTCCAGGATGGAGTAAGGAAGACCCAGCCTGCCCAAAGGGGGCTCAGGCCATCTAAAGAGTCAGGATAACGAGAAGGACAGACGGCCTGAGGCACCCCTACTGAGAAATGAATAACTTCAGGCTAACCCGCTACTTTAGAGGTTAGGCAGCCTGAGGATTCAGTGAAAAGAATGAACGGGATGAGCCGCTTGAAGTGTCTTCAGGCTAACATGCTGACCAGTGAACTCAGGATATCTGAAGGCTCAGGATGGAATGAGACATGGTTGGATGACCTGAGGCATCTCTCCTAAGGATAGAGCATCCACTACTCGGCCTAGCCCACTGAAAGAATATCTTCCTGCGTACTAAAGATTTGTTCAATAAGAAACTAAGGCACGATGTGAAGATCATGCTCTAAGACAGTTATCTAAGAGGAGTCCACCGTACCCACGATCTTGTACCTCAACCAAACATGGATTACAAGCAATGCGGGATAGTAGGACACGTGTCCTCACGATAGCAAAAGAAATGTCTATAAATAGTTCAGTGTACAATGTTGAAAATATATAGATCTCAATAGACAAAAAAAGGCCAATCATTTTTTGTAATCAACATTATTTTTTGTCCATATCAATACAAGAATACTCTAATTAAAGTTATTGTCTTTCCAAGATAAGGCTAGACAAATTTTGGTCCTATTTATTTTTATCCGGTCTCTATTATCCAATTTAGGAACAAATAGATAATATTAAAAAAAATCTTGCATATTTGACATCTAATGTGGTTTGTGACATGTCTTTGGTGGAAGCCCCGAGCATAAGTACCAGAAATTTTACACCATATATAGAATTACTACAGTAGATTAGTTCATGTATCTGTTAATTATTTCTGTGAGTTGATTGGAGTCGCTTTCGAACTTCCCCTTCACTGTCTCCAGTATGAGTTCTCTAAGCTGGTTGATTTGTATCCCGCCATAAGCTAATATTGGCAGCTCCATAGTAGTTGGCTCGATCTCTGCTGCTTGATGATTGCTCCAAGTCTATACTTTATCACGATCTTCAATTTTCTTTCCACGAGCTTGACTTGATTCGATGTTGTCCACTTTGCTAATTAGCTTAGCAATCAAGGAGTCTTGTTCTTTGACGTGGCTAGTGAGGGCTTTAACAGCTCCGAGCAGGATTGCTAGTCTTTTTTCAATGGTGGAAGTGTTTATCATCATCACTGGAGCTGCTCCTGATGTCGATGATGAGTCTGACTGAGAGCGAGGAGTTGAGCTTGCGTAGTCCACTTCATCTTCCTTAACAACATGAGGTAATTTATTTCCTACTGAGGAGTTGGATTATGAAGAGGTATCTTCAAACTGCAACCTCTTTGGTATGCTCCTTGTGACTACGTTAGCTTCAGATGTATTCAATGGAGCAACTCTAACAACGATCTTACAAGCTGAAGACATGTTGAAGATGGTTGAAGTTGGACTTTGAAGAGGATAAATGAGAGATAAAGTAATGTCCCACTGGGCATGCCAAATTTGTAATAACAATTCTTGTGAAAATATAATATTATTAACATAGAATGATTTACAATTGATTTCTTGAATTTGAAGGGGTTCTCTCTCTAACTTAGTCCTCTGATTCTCCTCTTTGAAGTTGACTTTGACTGAATATGACTTTGACTTGAAAAATGCTTGATCCAAGGATTGGATCATCTTGTTTTGGATCGAACAAAGGTCTGTGGAAGATTTTGGTGAAGAACGCTTCAGATTTGGTGAAGAACGATCGTCGAATCTTCAAGTCTGGATTTGAGCTGGAAAGACTGGATCGGAAGGGTCTTGGACCTTGATTCCAGATCGAAGTGTGTTTGTGGTTGAACTTGATGAAGAACAGTTGAAGATGGTGATGAACGCTTAGAGTCTTCAAGTTGATCTTCAAGATAAACGTCTGATCAGATGGATAAAGCTCATTGTTTCTGAATCAGGTGGTGTTTCTATATGAATTGGACGAAGAACGGTTGAAGACGGCAAAGAACAACTTTGATCTTCAAGATGTTCTTCAAGAAAAAACGTCTGATCAGAGGGATATAGCACTACAAAAAAATTCATTTTAACGAGGAGATTTAGCTAGGAAAATTTAACCCTCAATATTAACTAGGGCAATGGTGAGGGTAACAAATTACAGAGAGTTTTAGTGAGGGTATTATTTTCTCATCTATAACGAGCAAAATAACGAGTGTAATTATTGTACTCTGCAAAAAATAAGGGCTAAACCCTCGCCATGTCACACTTGGGAATAAAAAGACGAGGGCCACATCACCCTCGTCAAATAACGAGGGCAGGACCCTTGCCAAATAAATTGCTGAAGGCAGAATCCCCTCGTCATTAATATCGAGGGCAGATTTCCCTCGCCATGTATCAATTAATATTAGTTACTCATCATGTATCAAACCTGTTGTGTCACTCATCATTTGGAGGGAGTATATTTCTTAGGGATAATTACAAATTGAGACCACTTATAAAAACCTATTTACAAAGAGGAATACCAAAAATCTTATTTTACCAAGAGGGTCATTTTATTTCAAGGAAGATCACTTTTGTAATCATTTTATGGGGCCCATGTGCAGGAGTGATGTCGTCACATGCACACATTTTTCTCTCTCTCCCCAGTGATTTTTTCTCTTTTTTTTTAATTTGAATTCATGTTGATTTTTTCTTTTCTTTTTTTAATTTAAATTTCTCTTGTTATTATTTTATAAGTATGACCTGATGTTTTTCCTTTTTTTTGTTGAATTTAAAATTTTCTCATGTTTATTTTAATATATAAAATTCTTTTACAGATTTTTTACATTTAATTTTAAATTTGATTTCAAATTTAATTTAATTATTATTAATTTAATTTATTCAAAATATTTTTTATAGATTTTACATTTAATTTTAAATTTGAATTTAAATTTAATTTAATTAATTTTTTTTTCTGATTTTAAATTTAAATATAATTTTTTTTGGTCATTAATGTGTATAACGCAATTTTTGTATATATATATATATATATCAATTTTACATATATCAAAATTTATTCTGCATATATATTTAAATTTTGAATAT
>JAPKLY010000157.1:508832-529154 GCA_026898435.1 Prunella vulgaris | reverse complement strand
CTATGTCCTCCTAAAATGATTGTCTTCTAGGACATATATACTAACAACCCAGTCGTCGCTCAAAATCGACATCGGGAGTTCACACGCATCAATCTCTGTTCGCCGTCGCACCCCTGAAATCAGTAACTGTCTCTGTTGATTCTGCCAAAAGAAGCTACCCTTCGTCGGAACTCTCTGAGCCGCATCGGAATTTCAAATTTGAAATGGTGGGTAGGTTGAGAGTGAGAGAGAACGGGGTGCGGGTGGGGGTGGGGGGGAGTGGGTCTGTTTCAGATTTGAAATTATTCGAACTTTTATGGGTGAGTGGGTTTTATTTTCTCAATAGGGAGGGTAGGGTAGGGTAGGGTAGGCTGTTGATTTGTCATATATTTATTGGGATGAGTCCCATTTTTTGACCCTCTTTTTTGGTATTCCTCCGTGTAATAACACTATCTCAAATGATCTTATATTAACTTACCCTTTCTTTGATTATTAATTAATATTTAGTGTAGTTAATTAATTTTTAATTAAGTTTTATGTGTGTATATATATATATATATTTATGTATGTGGTTTATATATATATTTAATACTAATAAATAATCAATTAAAATATTTAAATATATATATTGAAACTAATTATGTATATAATAATATAAAAATAATTAGATAATATATAAACAATTAAAATACATATAACAAATTAATAATATAAATATAAAATAAAATAGAAATGATACATATTGTTGGACTGGCGAACTAATGTAATTAGTATATGAACAATCGCCAAGGTTTTGCAAGTCGCCAGGACCCGCCTGGATCCACAGAGGTCCGGAGCTCGCCCACCTGGGGGCAGCTCGCCCAAGAGGCTTGCCCCTACCCTCACGAGGACCTCGCCCAGGTCCGTCATCGCGTGGCACCCAGAAAATCACACAAGGCGTTGGAGCTCACCCAGGAGCTCGTCTTGTAGCCTGTTAGGTCCCGATGGTTGCACTCTTTTTCCCTCCGTCCGGTTTATCCACAAGGGTGGTTTACGGTGAGGTTTTTAATGAGGCCCATCTAGTCTAAGGCATAGTAGAAGGATGAGGCATGATAAAGGAAGCAGTGTGAGAGACCAAGACGAGGGTAAGGAACCCTCGTCAACACCGGAAGTCACATAGGCTCGTAAGGTGCCATCTCACACTCACACACCTATAAATAAGACCTCTCTTGTACTATTCACACAATTCTGAAAATTAATACAATCCCTACTGTAATATTTCTCTCTCTAGACTCTTTACTCTCACTCCTCATATTACATCTAAGAACACAAATTCTTGGATTATTGTTTGATGGAATTAACATGTTATAACTAGCCACATAACAAACACGGTTAACAAATTCTATCAACAATTTGGCGCTAGAGGAAGGGGGTGCGGCGTTTCGAATCTGAAAAATTAAAAAATTCAAGAACAAAAAGTTAGGGTTTGGTTGAAGGTTTGAAGATTTGAAGGTGTTCTTGGTAAAACTCAAAGAACACTTGAAGATACACATACATCTTCATCCCTTGAACGAAGAGCCCAGATTTCCGGACAAAAACTTGAATTTTTGGATTTTACGAAATCGGTCCGGAACAAGTTTTCAAACGCGCGCGTGCACACGAATAAACCGAATTTTGGACAATTCGTCACACGCAAGGCTAGACGAAAACTTGCACAGCTCCGCCTACGCTGGACGACAACCACTCCGGCGACCTCCACCACTCCGGCGACCTCCACCACTCTGGCGACCTCCCTCCACTTCGACGCCCTTCAGTAAGTTACCCCCTCCGAAACCCAAAAATGGCTAACACTCGAGCCGCCAAGGGACAGGCCTCCGCAACTGCGGGAAGGTCTAAAGGGGGCGATCAAATCCAGGCCGAGGTGGAGACCTCACGCCAGATGGTGGAGACATCACAACCACCTCCCCAGAAGAGCACCGCAGCTCCGCGACCTCCGCGAACTGCGGCGACCCAGGAAGACTTGGCCCCCGCTCTGAGGGACCTGGTCAGCAATCCTGACGAGCTCCAACGTACCATCGCGACCCTACAAAGGTTGCAGCAGCGACAGCAGGACGAGCTCGCCCTAGTACCCAGGCGAGCTCCAGCCGCCGAAACCAGGGAGCAGACCAGGCCCACCCAGGGCACCCAAACCAGAGGGGACTACAGCGTACTCCCCACCGAGCAGGAGGCGAGCTCGGCACAAGCTCGCCAGCGCAGGGAGAGGACCGGCAAAGCCAAAATGGTGGGGGAGGGTCCCGCTCCTTACACTGGAAGGGAGTCGGCCTACACCGGGGCATCTGGCACCCACCAATCTCAAAGGAGGGAAGTCCTCCAAGGCCGCCTGGGCCCGAGGTACGAAGAAAATGAGCGTACGGCAGTCCCAGCTGCGTCCCATGGGGACTCCAACCAGCAGCCACGCAGATCAGCTCACGAAAGGCTGAGGAGGCCCGCCACTGACCGGCTAGGCCCCCACGGCGGACGCCAATTCCAGCCTGCCACTGAGAGGTCACCCCAGAGTGAGGCACCTCGGGGACGTGCGTCCGCAAGACGCACGACCTTTGAGCACCCTCCGCCGGAGGTGACCCGAGATGACGAGCTGGCCTCACTGAAAAAGGCCGTTGAAATGCTACAAGCACAAGTAGCAGCCAAGTCTGGCGGACCTGACGCCACGACTCTCCCCACCTCTCCATTGGCACCTGCCATCCTCCGCGCACCGGTCCAGAAGAAAATTCAATTCCCGGTGATGTCCGCATACGAAGGCGAATCGGACCCAAAAGTCCACCTGGCCAAGTACACGGATTTCATGATTTCGGTCGGCGCCACCGACCCCACCCAGTGCAGGAACTTCCCGCTGACCCTAGGGGACCGAGCTCACCGCTGGTTCTCTTCACTCGCCCTGGGGTCAATCTGCTCATTTGGCCAACTCTCGCGGGAGTTCCTGGCCCACTTCTCTGGGTTCGGGTCCTACCTCACCCAGAAGCATCGGCTCGCCAACATCCATCAAGGCGAGAGCAAAACCGACCAGCAGTACCTGGAAAGGTTCGACAAGATTCTGCTGGAAGGCGAGCCGGTAAGCGAAGATACCAAGGTCATCGCAGCGATGGCTGGACATAGGAGAGGCACCGACCTCTGGAAGGAGATGCACCTCGCATGTCCCAACACTTACAGCGAATTCCGCCACAAGGCTAGGGTGTTTGTGGCTATGCAGGAGGCACTACTGAAAGAAGTTGGTGCCCACGAGGAAAGAAATCCCTACGGGAAGAAGACCGGGGGCACCTACAAAGCTCCCCGGAACTTAAAGGCCTTTGGCGAGGGAGACGAGCTCAAAGAAAAGCTCAACCAGGTCCTCACTGTCTCCGTCGACCATGTCTTCACTGCCGTCCAAGGCAAGGCCATGCTGGAGGAGCCAAGGCGGATCCGCCAGGACCGCACGAAGCTCAACCCCAACAAATTTTGTGCCTACCATCAGGCTATCGGCCACTTCACCAGCGAGTGTCGAGACCTCCTCAAGCAACTCTGGAAATTTTACGAGGAGGGGAAATTGGCCGAGTTCTTGAAGAAGGCCCCAGCTAAGAGACCGAGGTTCGAGAGGAGGGCTACCTCCGATGACGAGGAGGGGGAAGCAGACCAACCTGGTCCCCATCACAGACGGAGGGCACCTCCCCAACCTCAGCAAAACATGGAGCCGACTCGGGAACTCTTGGTTCTTGAGGAGGAGATCGGAGCTGCAGAAGGTCTCCAGGACGGGGGATCCTCCATATCCAGGAGAAAGAGGAAGGCCGAGATCTGGGCCATAAATCAAGTCCAGGAAGGCAGCTCTGGCCCCAGGCCCATCTCACAGCTCGCTGACGAGCTGACATTCTCTTCAGCGGACCTGGAGGGGGTACTGATGCCCCACAACGACTCGTTGGTGATAACCGCCGACATCATGAACGTCCGAGTTCACAGGCTACTTGTGGACACCGGCGCATTCACCAACATTCTCTTCAAATCCACCTTGGATGCTTTAGGTGATTTTGAGTTGTATCTGGAACCTAGCAATGCTAGGATAGTGGGGTTCGGAGAGGCTGTAACCGTTCCCCTAGGTAGTGTTAGGTTGAGCGTCCAGCTTGTTTCGGCTGAGGACCCAGAAAAGAGACTGACTAGGCTCATAGATTTCTTAGTTGTCGACCAGCAGTCCTCCTACAACGGGTTCCTTGGTCGTCCGTTTATTAATGAATTCAAAGTGGCGTGTTCGACCTACTACTACTGTTTAAAATTCCCAACTCCAAAAGGTGCCGGAACTATAAAAGGTGACCAGAAAAAAGGCCCGAGAGTGTTTACTCCAAATGAAAGATGGTCAGGTCAAAAAAGCGGTGACACGAGTCCAAGTCCTTGAAGAGGACGCACAGATTCCTGCAAACGAGCCAAACAACCTGGACGTCATCTCGGTCGAAACTGAGATGACGGAGGTAGGCGATTTGTCAGAAATCAACCAAGGCAATAGACCTGTGCAAGACACACAACCGACACCAATGGAGGACGTGGATGAAACCCAAGTGTTGAGACCTGCGCAGGGGTCGGTAGCTGCGCAGGGACAGCAGCCTACTCCCATGGAGGAAGGTGATGAGGCCCAAGGTGGGGGACCTGCGGGAGGTCAAGAACCAACACCCATGGACGTTGACCCAACTCCCCAAGTCACCACACCATCCCAAGCTGACAGACCACCGGAGGCGTTCACAACCGACGAGCTCGCCCAAGCTGAAAGCCAACCCGATGACCTCGAACCGCGCATAGGCCACGAGCCTGCGCAGATGTCACAAGGGGAGTGGGACGAGTTCATCAGCGACCCGAGATGGAAAAGTCAGAAGAGAAAGGCAACCCCCATGGAGGAGTTGACGGCACTCCCGGTGGACCCGGAAAGGGACTTAGAACTTTTCATCGGTTCTGAGTTACCTGAACCGTACCGGTCGAGGATGGAGCTGTTCTTAATGACCAACCTGGACGTGTTTGCCTGGTCCCATGAAGACATGACAGGGATCCCGTTGGAACATGCTTGCCACAGACTTAACATAGATCCGACGAGGAAACCCGTATGCCAAAAGCGAAGAAAGTATGGACCAGAGAAGTACGCAGCTCTAACTGTTGAGGTGGAGAAGTTGTTAGACAACAAGCTCATCAAGGAGGCTTTGTGTCCGCAGTGGGTCGCGAACCCCGTCCTGGTGAAGAAACACAATGGGATGTGGAGACTCTGCATTGACTTTACGGACCTGAAAAAAGCATGCCCGAAGGACAACTTCCCACTACCTCACATTGACCAGCTGGTGGACAGCACTGCAGGCCATGAGATGATGATATTCATGGACGCTTTTGCGGGCTATCACCAAATAGCTCTACACCCAGATGACCAGGAACACACGACGTTCTACACCAACAAGAACATGTATTGCTGGGAAAGGATGCCGTTCGGACTCACCAACGCCGGAGCCACCTACCAAAGATTGGTGAACAAAATGTTTGACCAACACATCGGCAAATCCATGGAGGTATACGTGGACGACATAGTTGTCAAGAGTTTGAGAAAGGAGGACCACCTGGACCACCTGAAACAGACCTTCGACATACTACGCCACTACAACATGAAGTTGAACCCCAAGAAGACCAGCTTCGGCGTACACTCTGGGAAGTTCCTGGGCCACCTAGTTAGCCAGCGGGGGATTGAGGTCAACCCAGCACAGGTCCAATGCATAATTGAGATGGGGATACCCGACTCCATCCAAAAAATTCAAAGACTAACCGGGTGCATGGCAGCCCTGAACAGATTCATCTCCAGGTCCGGCGACAGAAATCGTCCATTTTTCGAGGTAATTAAAGCAAACACACGGAGGTACAAAGAGGCGGCCAAGGCCAACAAGCTCCACCTCAAAAACCACTTCGTCTGGACAAATGAGTGCCAACGAGCCTTCGAAGATATCAAAACATACCTGGCGGATACACAGGTTCTGTCAAAGCCAATACCTGGAGAGAAGCTGTATCTGTACCTAGCTGCGTCGGAGGTGGCCATCAGCTCCGTCCTGGTCCGAGAAGAGGCGAAAACACACCTCCCAGTGTACTACGTGAGCCAAGTCTTACATGAAGCTGAATTGCGGTACACCCCAACAGAGAAGCTGGCTTATGAACTGGTGATGAGTGTTAGAAAATTGAGGCCTTACTTCTTTGACCATCCAGTAGAGGTGCTGACAACGTTCCCACTGCGTCAAATACTACAGCGCCCAGACACTGCCGGACGCCTGCTGAAATGGTCGCTGGAGATTAGCCAATACGGTATAACCTACGCACCCCGAACATCGATCAAGGGACAAGCACTGGCCGACTTCATCGTCGAGCTAACTTTCCCACAAGATCCGACGAGGGGGCGTATATCTCCGTGGCATCTCTACGTGGACGGGTCATCAACTAGCATGGCAGCAGGCGCCGGCGTGGTCCTGATCAGCCCAGACAGACAAGTCTTCACCTCCGCAATTCGGTTCAACTTTCGAGCAACCAACAATGAGGCGAAGTATGAAGCGTTGATAGCAGGACTTAGGCTATCATTAGCTGTGGGGGCAACCAATCTTCAAGTTTTCGGAGATTCCCAGCTAATAATATCCCAAGTCCGGGGGGAATATGAGGCAAAAGACCAGCAGATGATGATCTACCAAAAGATAGCCGCACATTTGATCTCGATGTTTACACAAGTTTACATCAATCAAATACCGCGGCTAGAAAACACACAAGCAGATGCTCTAGCCCGGCTAGCTACTAGCAACGGCGAAGCCGAATTCACGGAGGTTGTGATCACCACACTGAAAAACCCCTCGACGTCCGATTACAAGATAAATCAGACCTCGAGTGGGGGGCAGGAGGATAGTGAAGATGGTGGAGATTGGTGCACTCCAATCCGAAAATACTTAGCAGACGGAACAACCCCAGTGGACGCCTGGGAAGCTAGCCGGTTAGTAAAGCAAGCTGCCAGATATACGCTGCTGGATGGCCAGCTCTATAAACGTGGATTCTCTCTACCCCTACTCAAATGCCTAACTAAGAAACAGGGGTCCGAAGTGTTAGAAGAAATTCACGAAGGGATTTGCGGGAGTCACGCTGGGGGGCAAGCATTGGCATATAAAACGATCAGACAAGGCTACTACTGGCCCACTCTTCGAAAAGATGCCATCAGCTTCGCTCGAAGGTGCCGAAAGTGCCAACTTTTCGCACCTAACATCCACTCCCAGCCATCCAGCTTAAGTCAGTTTTCAGCCCATGGCCTTTCGCGAAATGGGGATCGGCCCATTTCCACCTGGTAGAGGCGGTGTAAAGTTCGCTGTTGTAGCAGTAGACTACTACACTAAGTGGGCTGAGGTCGAAGCTCTCACAACCATAACCCAAGAAAGGATGATCAGCTTCATTTGGAAAAACCTGATCTGCAGGTTTGGACTCCCGCAGTCGGTCATCACTGATAATGGAAGGCAGTTCGACGGACAGAAGTTGAGGGACTTCTGCAGTTCATGGAACATCAAGAAGCACTACTCAACTCCGTATCACCCCCAGTCGAACGGCCAAGTCGAGGCGGTGAACAAGATCCTGAAACACATACTGAAGCTCCGCCTCGATGAAAAGAAGGGGAGCTGGGCAGACGAACTCCCGGAGGTCCTATGGTCCTATAGAACTTCCTATAGGGCCAGCACCGGGGAGACCCCATTTGCCCTAGCCTTCGGGACTGAAGCCGTGGTCCCGGTAGAAGTCCAGAACAAGACTTGGAAGGTGGTGGGGTATGATGAAGAAAAAAATGATGAAGCCTTGGCAGTAGAAAAAGATCTGATCGAAGAGACCAGAGCTTCATCAGAAATGAAAAACGCCACCTACAAGCGCAGAGCGGAAAAATATTACAACTCTCAGGTCCGAGACCGAAAGTTCAAGGTCGGAGACCTGGTGTTGAAAAAGAAATTGATGGCCCCACCAGGTATATTCGGTTCAAATTGGGAAGGACCATTCACTGCAGCCTGGCCGAACGGTACCTATGATCTAGAAGACGCAGAAGGCAAAGCTTCGTCATACACCTGGAGCTCGGCACATCTAAAGAAGCTCTACCAATAGACTAGAATTCTGTAATAGACTAGTCGAAGGTTGGCATCAGAAATGTAGATGGCAACCGATGTAAATTACGTTGCTGAAAAAATTTAGAAAAATTCCCAAGTGTTTGGACTTGCGCAGCTCCCCAACCAAAAAAAAAAAAAATTTGCAATGCGCAAGGACCAAGGTCCCAAACGTTGTAATTAAATAGCTCGAAGGCAAAGGCCAAAGTGCCCAAGGTCGCGAAGGTACCCTTCTTAAAGGGTTGCTAAGCACCTACTGCCACAAGTTAGAAAAATTCACGAAAAAGACAGAAACATCTAAGGCAAGGTTCATGAAACCCAATGGCCCAACGTGAATCAATCGAAGTGCAGTTTGCGGCCCTAAGTGGCCTAAGACGAACGATTCGCGGCCCTAAGTGGCATAAGACGAAGAATACGCACTCTCAAAACAGAGGTACAATTCGTAGTCGAAAGTGACGTAAAATGAACGATTCGCTTCTCAAAGTAGAATAAGACGAACAATTACGTACCAGGAAAATAAACAAGAACGAGCTATTTTAAGAAATTATAATGTAAAAGCGCAAAAACATAAATGAAAAAAGTTGGACAAAAAATGCTCGACTTATATTCAAAAGGATACTTAAGAGATTTTCAAGCCAAAAATATACTTGAAAAAATCCTAAGTAGGAGTAGTGGTGCTGGCCACAAAGGCCGACCAGCTAGCCGTCTTTGAATTACAAAAAGCTCCTTCTGGGCGAGCTAAATCTACTTGGACAAAAAGTAAAGACTACAAAAATAGAGCTCCTTCTGGGCGAGCTCCGCAACCCGACGACCTACTACAACTTGGAAAGTAAAAGCTAGTCGAAAGCAAGGAAATGCCTAAGTCTCGGGGGGCATCAGCAGGGGCGGAGGCGACCTCGGTGGGGATAGGGGCGACCTGGGCACCAGGAAGGGCAAGTTCGGCCTCTGAAGTGATGTTGCCAGTAAGCCTGCTGGCATCGAACTCGCCCAGATTTAGCATGGCATCCCCACACGCCTCTTGGAGTTGCTCCATAGTGGGTGGAGTCCGCTCCTCTTGGTCGGCGACCTCCGTTTCGCCCAGATTCAGTTCCGGCACTGGGATAGTATTGATGATCTTGAATCGTGCCGGAACAAAATCCAGTGGAATTCCAAGTTCGGGGAGGTAGCCGATATCCAGATCGGCGTCATCAGGGAAGGGGACCCTGTCCAAGCATTCTTTAAACTAGCCCACTACCGCCTTTACCTCATCATCATGATGGGCTCGCGCCCACCAGAGGGCCCTTAGAACCTCGGCGTAACATTGCACGAAGCCCTGATCCGAGGCCTCGGCTCTTGCAGCTACCAAATCGGCCGAGGAGGCAGCACTGTTGCGTAGTTCGGCGACCTCAAGGGCCTTCGCCTCCAATTCGGCCCTTAGCCTCTCGCACTCGGTGTTGGAGCTCTTCACCAGACCCCGCTGCAGTGCGAGGTCTTTCTTTGTAATGTCGTGGCTACCGACCTCTTGGGCGAGCTGGGTGGCGAGCTCCTCTTCCTTCGCCCTTATCCTTGCCTCAGTCTCCTCCTCGAGCCGGGCGAGCCGGCGTTGGACGGTCTCGAGCTGCTGAAGGGCGCTCTGCTCAGCGGCCAGCGATGCCTCGGCCCGTTCCTCGGCGAGCTGCGCCTGTTTCTTCGCTTTGTCAGCGGAGTCCGCCAACGCCAGCATCTGCTTGTTCCTTTCGGAGCGACCCGCCTCCAACTCGGCAACCTGCTCGAGGGCCTTTTGATTGGCGAGCACTAATCTACTTGCATAGTGGCCTGAGAGAAGGAGGTTCTCCCTCAGGTCCTGACTGTTAATGCCCGCCACCAACGGGGTCATCCAATGCC
The DNA here is from genome assembly GCA_026898435.1 of Prunella vulgaris. Taxonomy (NCBI): domain Eukaryota; kingdom Viridiplantae; phylum Streptophyta; class Magnoliopsida; order Lamiales; family Lamiaceae; genus Prunella; species Prunella vulgaris. The sequence goes on along the minus strand of JAPKLY010000157.1, from coordinate 519,183 downwards.
TAGGCATCTCGCTCACAGCGTCCCGGGCTATACCCGGAGGGAGATTCCGCATCGAAGTGAGAGAGCGAGATCGCTCAAAGGCATGCAGAACCTCATGGCGGTTCGGGAAGGCGATTGGAGCATAACTGCAAGATTAAAACAGATGAAAACTGTTAGAAAAATAAAGGATTGAAAAGCAATGAAAGTCAATTGGGCAAGCTACTTACTGAGCTCGGTCAGGATCCCATCCCAGTAACGTGTCGTCGGTGGTTTGCACCCCGAACGGAGAAGGCGAAGGGGGCGAACTCCGAATGGGCGTGGCCGCCAGCGGGGCGGCGGATTGGACAGAGCCCCCCTGTCCTGACCTCGCCGAGGTCCTCTCAGCCCGGTCGGACTCCTCGTCGACCAGACCAGTGTATCTCGTTCTTTTGCGAGCCGGAGGATCCTCCCCGCCAGCTCGGGAGCCACCACCACCTTGGGCCCCCCTCTTTTCTCGACCTCGCTCGGAGGGGGCAACAGCTCGTCCTCCACCTCGCCCGGCCCAGACGACCTCCGATGCCTTGGACTTATCAGGAGCCCTGACTTTCTCCTTTTGGGCTCCCGACCCACCTGCCTCGCCCTTTTTGGAGGAGAGCTCTGCCTTCTTGCTCGCCTCCAGGGCGAGCACAGATGGCGGGGTGAGTCTATTGGGGCGAGGTGGGCCCATCTCAAATCGCTCTTTCACGAGTTGATAGGCCTCGGGGATCTCGGCGATCGGGATGGCAACGAAGCTACCACCTGCACAAAAAATACAAATGTCAGCATGATGGACGAGCTACCCCCCATAGGCGAGCTGCAAAGAGTTAGACCTGGGAGCTCGGGACCTTGGATGTCAAGGTGGTGCGGTAGTGTGAGGAGCCCGGCGAGTCGCAGGCAATGGTGCGCGCACAGATGGGCGACCTGTCTGTCCTTCTCGTTTCTCAAACAGTAAATGGCGCGCACCACGTCGAACTGCTCCAACACTTTAGGCCTGCCCCGGCTGGATTTGTGTCGCTTCGGAACTACAAAAGGAAAGGAAATTAGAATTAGTATATCTAATTCAACCCACGCACACCGAAATAAGCGACCTACTGCTGGCTTCCCCATATCCCCCTGGGGTGGGAATACGGTCACCCCGTCCATGATACGTGCTGGAGGCTCGCCAATCTCCACCGATGAAGAAAAACTGCTTCTTCCATTTACGGACTTTATTGGGCAGTTCCCCAAGAAATTTCTCCCCTGGACGAGCTTTCAGGTAATAATACCCAGCGCCGTCCTGCGCCCGCTTGGTCACGGCGAAGAGCTCGCCCAGGTCCGCCGAGGTCGTCGCGTTCTCATAACCCTCCAACCCAAAAACAGACAGGGCGGTGAGGAGGTTGCTCCATGCATTCGGTGTGAGCTGGGTGATGGCCAGATTATTGTCAGCAAGGTATTGGCCAAGGATCGGGTGCAGCGGCAAAGTAAGCCCGGCCCTCAGGATATCTACGTTCAAGGCGGTCATCCCCCCAGGAGGTGCGTCGGCTCGCTCATCCTTCATCGGGGCATACATAAAAATATCCAGTGGGATGCGATACTCCCTGCGTATAATAGGCAGGTCGCATTCATCGATAAGGCTCACCACCTCGCCAGCCTTATACTCAGAAGGGACTTCTTCCAGGTCGGCGGGGTCAGCGCGAGGTACCCGATTTGGACAAGGGAAGCTCGCCGCGTACTCGGCGACATACTCGTTCCAATCAAATGGGTGAGCCACCTGGGCGGGGTCCTGGTACTCAACCAACTGAGGTTCGGGAAAACCAATGCGGCGGAACCATTCGAGCGTGACCTCCTCCAGCTCGCCACCCTCCTCACCGACCTCGGCAGCGCCCTCCTCAACCTCCTCGGGTCCCTCGTTGCCGCTGGCAACTCTTTCCTCTTGGGCGACCTCGCCACCTTCCTCCCATACCTCACGGTACACGGAGCTGGAGGCTCCTTCCTCCGGATCGGGACGTAGCTCGCCAGGCAGCTCGCTAAGCGGCTCGCTGGAGACCTGGCGGGCTACCGAGGTCGCCTCGGAGCTGGAGCCAATCTCCACATACGAAACCCGAGGTGGCTCATCCTCAATTATGGGCCGTTTATCAGGATTCCGGTCCTACAGGGTTCTACTCGAAGAGCGTGTCGACATGGTCTCAGAGGAGTTCAAAGGTCTCAAAGTCCAAAGTCCAATGGTCCAAGAGTCAAGGAAATGCAAAGTTTCTCGGTGCAATCCACGATCCAAAACCCCGTAATCCCGAAGAAACAACAGAAAAATCAAATAAAAGATAGAAGAGAAGGGAAAAGAAATCGAATCCTACCTTGAAGAGCCTTCGAAAATCCATCGAGCACAAGAAAAATCGGTCGTCGGGAAAGCTCTGAGAATTCGAAATGCAAGAAGTGAGAAAATGAATCTATTTCCCCCTATTTATAGACGTCGGGGCGAGGTGCAATATTCACAGAATACAGGGACCTGTTTGCAAGAAATTTGAAAGTTGATGTAATTGTGGGCGGGAACCGAGGTCTCAAAAGGCGTGCATGACCCCTGGATTCCCGCACCACGATGACCAGGAATAACCGCCCTCACCAAGCTCGCCTCATAGCTCGGCAATCACCCAGAGATAGTTCGCCGAATTTCAAGTTCTCCAGCTCGCCTGCACATTTGACGAGGTCATGACACATGCGAGCTGGGGGGCAAATGTTGGACTGGCGAACTAATGTAATTAGTATATGAACAATCGCCAAGGTTTTGCAGGTCGCCAGGACCCGCCTGGATCCACGGAGGTCCGGAGCTCGCCCACCTGGGGGCAGCTCGCCCACGCAGCTCGCCCAAGAGGCTTGCCCCTACCCTCACGAGGACCTCGCCCAGGTCCGTCATCGCGTGGCACCCAGAAAATCACACAAGGCGTTGGAGCTCAAACAGGAGCTCGTCTTGTAGCCTGTTAGGTCCCGATGGTTGCACTCTTTTTCCCTCCGTCCGGTTTATCCACAAGGGTGGTTTACGGCGAGGTTTTTAATGAGGCCCATCTAGTCTAAGGCATAGTAGAAGGATGATGCATGATAAAGGAAGCAGTGTGAGAGACCAAGACGAGGGTAAGGAACCCTCGTCAACACCTGAAGCCACATAGGCTCGTAAGGTGCCATCTCACACTCACACCTATAAATAAGACCTCTCTTGTACTATTCACACAATTCTGAAAATTAATACAATCCCTACTGCAATATTTCTCTCTCTAGACTCTTTACTCTCCCTCCTCATATTACATCTAAGAACACAAATTCTTGGATTATTGTTTGATGGAATTAACATGTTATAACTAGCCACATAACAAACACGGTTAACAAATTCTATCAACACATATATATTATAATCTAAATCATATCAATTAATAACTTTAGCCCAAATGGCTAGACACAACATGCAAGACCTTTTCCTTATGCGGAGGTCGCGTGTTCGATTCCTTTGGAGGGCGAAATTTGCCCATATGCACTTGGTATAGTGCTACATCAGTTCAGTATGTTGGAATACATGAATTTGACCCCTATTTAAAGGGTAAAGAGTTGACGACATATCACTAGACTTATAAATAAAAATTAAAGATAAAATACTATTATATCAAATAATATAAATTTCTTTTTTATAAAAGAAGTTGCCCGTACAATAACCTCATTAACTTAACCGTAAAATGTTGAGCTAAAGTCGCCCAAAATCAAGGGCAGTAAAATGAACGCCCAATGTGGGTAATATTTATCCTAAATTCACAACCTTTCCTTTCCCAAGTTTAGGATTTGCAGTACACAAATACAGATTCTGAGAACTTAACGCCGCAGCCGCTCCTATTCCAACTCTCCGCCCAACTATTTTAGCAAAATTTTCCATGAATTCCATTTTGTAGTTGTTTATTTCTCTACTTATTAGTTATAACTAAATAATCTCTTGTATTTGTTGGGTTTTTTTTTTTTGTTATCTTGATTACTTCCCAGGAAGGAGTATAATCATATCAATGGGACGCAGGGATTCTTCCTCTAACACAAAGAGGAAGCGCGAGAAGATTTCCTCTAAGGTATATGATTTTGCTTTTAAGGTCCTTGCTTTCTGGTAATATTTGCTTTTCTTTTGTGATTTGTAGAGGTGAACTTTGACTGAGTATCTATTGGAATTTTGATCTGGTTATCTCTTCCGCGTATCCTTTTACTTTGTTAATGTTAAAAAGTAATTAATGTAAGGGAATGGCGAAAACCCCTATTCAAAGATTGAATATTAGGAACCCTAAATTCTGTTAAGTCCTTCGGTTACTGAAAATAAACGTTTATTGGGATGTCATTTTAACGAACATGATTTTCCAGCATTGATTATGAGTTGATTCTACTTGTGGATGAATCATGTTATTTGGTTTTGCTTTTTTGCAGAAGAAGAGTAGACGAAAGAAGCATCGAGTTCAGAAAAATGAAAAGAAGAAGGGTCATTGTGACTCTTCATATGAATCATTGAGTTCAGATTCTGATTCTGACAATGCTTACAAGAGCAGAAAAGCTCCAAGGTCACAAGTTGGTTTAAAAGAATCAAAGAGAAGACGGTGTAAGAGATCTGCCAGCCCCAATGGTGACGTTGTACGGAGAAAGAAAAGAAGATTGGATAGAGATGGCATTGTGAAACCAATAAAGAAAATCTCAAAGAAGAAACTATCAAGATATTCGAGCAGTTCTTCAAGCTCGGATTCAGAGAGCCACTCCATGTGCCAAAGTAAAAGTAGTGGCAGTACAACAGATGGTTTGCATCGAAGAATTAGAAGTAGGGGCTCACACAAAGCAAAGAAGATGGACAAAGTACGGACTCCAAGTTCTTCATGTGATAGGGGTATTGAGCCTGGTATTAGTATAAGTAACAATGATGAGGCACTGTTTTCTTCTGATAATTCTAGACGCCTCAGGTCAGTTATTGTTGTTGTTAATCAATCCCATGATGATGTGGAAACGGAACCACATAAGGAAGAGATTCAAAATGATTGCCCTTCCCTCAATGTTGCAGTTGAGGAAGCACCTGAACTGGGAAAATCTAGAATCGATATAGGTGATCTACACAAGCTTGGTGATCATCAGTTAAAAGAAGCTCGGACGATTGATTCTGGGAAGCAGAAAGAGATTGATGTGTCTGTACCTGAAGCAGCTTCAGGAGGGGAAATTCTAGAGTCAATTTTGAGGCAAAAAGCTCTAGAAAGATTAAGGAAATTTAAACAGAGGCTTCAAACAGGTCCAAGGAGCACTACTGTGAAAATGAATGATGAGAGTCATGTAGGAACAGTTAATGTTGATCAAAACAAATTAATCAAGGAGGGCAGCACTAATACTCGGGAGATAAGTAAGACAAGTGCAATATCATCTAAAGGAGAACTTTTACTTACCGAAGACGAGGATAAAAAGCTACCAGATAGTGGGCATTTTGAGAAGGATCCTGGAATGGTTAAACAAAGTTTTGCCAAGGAGGTTAAAACACTAGTAGAATGTTCAGAAGAGGACAAAGGTGTAAATGCCAGCAGTTCTTCAACTATGGAGCCATCTTCGTCTGTTGGTCCAGTTTCTGGGGAGTATAGCATGGAACGGGGAAATGAAGCTAAGGACGGTTCTCACTTTCAGCAGAAAACAATGTCAGTGATGAGGGGAGGGGAACAAGTACAGGTAATCACTTCTATCTATGTTGTTGTATCATGATTTCCTAATTCCTACTCAATTGATGCAATTTGTTGTCTGTGGGATTATGAAATAATTGTATATCTATAATTCTATTATTTTAATCTTTATCCAGGTGAGCTATAAGGTTTACATCCCACAAAAGGCCCCTGCTTTGGCCAGGAGGCAACTCAGGCGGTAATGTTTACCAAGCTTAGCTTTTTAGACCATAGGATTTGTAGAGAAAACTCTTGCTTTTTCACCATGAAAAGTTAGTTTTCTTATAATCTGGGTAGGAATATGAGTAATGATTTTGAATTTTCTGGGGCAATAGAATCAAAAGTGTTGAACTCAGTTGAATTTTGAATTTCTATAGACACAGATTGATCCTGGAAATGGTTTATCATTTCTCTTCTTTTCATCTTTTGTTTGACGTGTTCCAGCGCTGTGAAGAGCGATCTTTTGTTGTACATTGTCTCCTATGAATGTGACGTTCTTAGGAATCTGAACTAGCGTATCCACATCAACATAGGTGAAAGCATGGCGACGGACAGGAACTTGGACGTCTTAATCACCTACATAAGCATGAGAGCTCTAATCATTTGTTTGCACACAACTTCTGCTTTGGGCGTGGGTCAAGTAGAATTAGCCCGTTATGGTCTACACTGTGCGCAATATATATTGCTATCATAAAACCGGTGGTGAACATACACGCCCCTTTCTGTTTATTTTCTCATTTGATTGATGGTCATATGTTTTGAGTTGGGAAAAAGGAGAAGATAATTGGGTCAAGATATAATTTTCAAAAATTTTGTGTCAACACTTAAAAATCTATTTGATTTGAGTTTGAAGTGAGAGGCAATTTAAACAAAATTTTACGACCAAAAGATGATTTCCCTAACGCTTGTAAAACAAGATGAAGTTGCAGTACATAGTGGTGTCTGAGGTTGCACTGACCAACATCAAACTAGAGTTGCACTAAAGTATCTTCTTGGAACCACTGATGCAAGCCCAATCATCCACCATCGATACATTGATGTCTTCCAGGTATTGGGAATAATGTTCAATCACAGTTTGGACCTGCAGTACAAGGAGGGGATTGAAAATATCTGAGCAATTATTCAACTAAAATTAGAAGATAGGGGGTTCCTTCCCATATTAATAACAAAATGAATTTCTAATTTAATGTATCTCATCAATTTACTCATTCTTTCTGACTAATAGAGAAAATTTCTCACAAGATAAGTATAGCAACCGCTAGAAAGATCTTTACAATTAGTATTACCTGGTCAGATAGGATTCCTGAAAGGCCAACTATCGCACCGGGCTTTGCATACGATGCAATTCGGTCTGCCAAATTCAGCAGTGGATGCAGTAATATGTTTGCTATAACCACGTCGTACTGCTCTTTCTGGGAAATGATCTCTGAATTGTACAAAAATCCACCTTCACTCTCAAGCTGAGGTTCATTCTTGCTAGGAACAAGACTAAGCAGCAATTTCTCCGGTTCTATGTTGTTCAGTGCAGCATTTTGTTGGGCTGAAGTAATAGCCTGCGGCTCTATGTCAAATCCAACGGATAGATTCGCACCCATCTATCAACTCCTTACAGAATTGAAACCAAATAAGAAAAATGCTGTTGAAACTCCAAGTTGAAAATAAAATAGGTAAATATAAGAAGCGGCTCTAAGTTGTTCATGATTCCAGATCATGATACTACTCAGCTTGAATATAAATCAATTCTCACTGTGTTAAATTAAATTGAGCACCTTGAGTGCTGCTATTGCAAGAACACCTGATCCTGTACCATAGTCCAGAAAGTGTTCTCCTCCTTTGATTAATCGATGCAGCAGCAGCAGCAGCAGACACAGCTTCGTAGTAGGGTGTTCCCCTGTTCCAAATGCCAAACCGGGATTCAGAATTATGTTTGTTGCTTCAAGATTCTGCAGCAGACATGACTTGTCAGAGGGAATGAATGCATGTGAGTGATGAAAGTGCAGAATATATGGAACTTAAAAACATGCAATTCATGGAATCTTACTGGGGGTTTCCTCCATTCAGGCACAATCCAAAGTCCCTCTGTGATTTCCACAGGATGAAATGATTCCTGAAATTCAAGAAAAACCAAGCTGATATGAAGGGAATACATCATCATTAGGTCGTTGAGAGTTAAAGAATTTACTAACACTTAAATTTCTTTGCATGCAACAAAATCCGACTAAGTAGCACCTGCTCATATTTTAGAAGCAAGAAAGCTGAAAATGCTATATATACCTTGCATATTACAAAATGTGTGATATATATACACACATTTATAAGACAAGCAACAAAGTTGCATGAATCATTACCTGACTTTTTTTTATCCAATCAGTGTCATCATGCATTTCAACTTTGTAAACAGGTATCTCCTTCAACCCAACTGAGTTAGCAGCTTGTGAAATGCATTGTTTCACATCCTGGTCTACATTGAATGTAGATCTGATCCATATCTGTGTAATTAAATTACCACAAGTTGGCTGCTAATGTACAAATGAATACAGTAACCTTAAGCATATATTTTTGAGATAATGGAAACTTAAAGTATTCCATGACAAATTCTTGTGTGAGTCTAATATTAAATGAGTCATGAGACGTCTAATTCAAATTAAATGAACAATACCCGCAAGCCAACTAATTCTATTAAGAAATTGTTGCCAGTATCAAGGATGACTGTCTCATTCCATAATATTTTCTACAGTAAAGATATATTTCTTCTGTATAAAATAAGTATAAATAAAAGCAATTGATATTTCGTAATATTGAGTATGCCACAACACCCGCCGAAGGAACAGAAGAGGTAATGTTTTACCTGTTCAACGGATTCGAGGTTTTCTTGTTCGTCGATGATAATTGAACCAGCTCCAAAACTGATAAGCGACTCCGAGAAAGCGTCCTAGCATCAATTCAACAACTTAGAAATACAATTAAAGATGATAATAAAGCAAAACGAAGGGCGAATAGTAGCACGCACATACTGACACAGTGATACTCTGAATGAGAGAGAGAGAGAGAGAGAGAGAGAAGAAAGTGAGAGGGCATTCGTACAGAGAGATGTCTGGGGCAGCTAAGGTTAACGGAAAGGTAAGAGGAATTGTATGAATCGTCGCTAGCGCTTCTCCTGAATGGTAGCGTGGAAAAATTGAGAGCAGCAATGTTGAGCCTCCTTAATTGCGGCGTTGCTTTGGGTGCGGCGGAGGTGAACAGGTGGCTCGGTGGACGAAGGTAGTGGATGCCGCCGTGTAAGGAGAAGAGATTGGTAGCGCAAATGAAGAAGTTATGGTGTTTGATGAAATGACTGCGAAGAGATGATGCAGCCGACATCGACAACTTTTTCGATGTGGTTTGGGGGTGAGACTTGAGTGAGCGAGAAAACCGTTAAACCGGGCGGGGAGCTGAATGGCAGAGAGAAGGAAAATGGAAAATATCCGAAATAGATTTAATAACTATGGTTAGTGAATAAATTTATTAAAAAAAAATTGGATACGCATTAGTTTTTAAAAAAATCACTATATTTATTAATTAATTTAAATATTTAAATAAATTTATAAATTATTTTATTTAAAATTATAATTTTTTTATACTTAACTAATTTATAATTAATATAATTTTTTGAAAAAAAATTTAACAGATTATATACCCTCTTCATATTTGAAAGGACTTGCACACTTATTTATGACTACAAACTAAAGTATTTTTTAAAAAAAATTATATATGTATACTATCTTTGTCCACAAAAATGTGCTCCACTATTCACTCATAATTTAATACTCCATCCGTCCCATAATTGTTTTCACACTTTCCTTTTTCGTCCGTCCCACAATTGTTTTCACACCCTATAAATGAAACTATTACTTTAATTTTATCCTCACAATCCAACTTGTTGAGCAATTTATGCAACCGAAAGATTTATGTGGCTAATTGTACGTAGGAAATCACTCAAACAATAATCTAAAGATGTAACTTGGATTAATAATAGGAATTATAATTGGAAAAGTAGAGAGAGAAATTGTGTAATGTCTTTCTTGTCTTTGGGAAATTAGATCCTCTACAAATGTGTTTATTACAAGTATTTATACCCTCTATTTAGTGAGGTGGCATCTTTTTAAGCCACATGGTTTCTGGGGGTGACAAGTGTCCTCCACTTGTCACCCCCTCAAAGTTTTGCTCCACTAACTCTAGTCTTGAATGACCTAGACCTTTCATACAGGTTCTTTAGACATCTTGTGTCTTCTTTCCCTCGAAGGAGGGACGGGCAATGTGGCGAGCAAGGGGGCGAGCATTGTGGCGAGCAGCATGAGCTTATCTTTTTGGCTTGCTGCCTTGTCCTATCCAGGCTGAGGGCGAGCATAGTGGCGAGCAGGTAGGCGAGCACCAAGGCGAGCAACCTATTCTTGGCTTCATAAGCTTATTGCTTTGTCATACTTAGAGCCTTGAGCGACCAATATGGCGAGCAACCCAGCGAGCATTAGTGCGAGCAACTAGGGAATGGCCACGTAGGCTTGTTGCTTTGACACCTCTAGGCCCGGACGAGCATGCCGGGCGAGCATCCTGGCGAGCACGTAGGCGAGCAGCTTATACATTCTTGCTTGTTTATACTTTGGTTATTATCTAATCTTCAAGCTTAGATCCTTTTATCAACA
>JAPKLY010000157.1:488085-508822 GCA_026898435.1 Prunella vulgaris | reverse complement strand
TAATTATTTATAAAAAATGTCTCACTTTATTTATTAAACTGACCTCACAAGATCATTTAAAAAGATATGGCTAATTGATAGGTGCAATATGAGCAGGTCATATCAACATATCATTAAATGAGTGAATTGTTACCCAAAAATGATCAAGTGAGCCTATTTACACCCTTCTCTTTACCAAGAAGGGGTAAGAAAGTCTTTTCTCGATTCTGGGACCACAAGGAACGGTGCACCATGGTAGTGGAGCATGGCTATACTGAAATAGTACGCTTAGGTTGGACATGTGGCGCTGCATTAGTGGCGGCCTTGTACTATCTGATTCTCTCATGGAGATTTAAGCGGCTATATGCACAAAGCATGATGTACTTTCTGGGATAGTGATGTTTGTCCTCTAAGATCCTGCCAGTGAGCCATGAATCGGTGGCAACATCGGATATATGATGTTTAGGTGATAATAATATGATATGTCTATAACCTCAGACTGAGAGATCATTAATCAGAGGTGACATAGCATATGCTTGCCGTATTCAAATTATCTCGTTCCTGAGGTATGTGTATTTAGGTCTTCCTATGACCTCTGAGGTCCTAGGAGATTTTCTCCCTCCTGGGATGAGGGGTGCTATTTACTATGGTGCCTCGTCAAATGAACCTCTTATAAAACTCCTTCTTACTTATTGAAGGACTCACATGTCGCAGGTTATCTGACCTGTTAGTCGAGATTGCACATGAGGGGTTCTCAACTATCATCTCTGAGATGTGGACTATTTGGTTCATATCACTAATCTTTTTAAAAATATATGTATGTTTAAGTTACTTTTATATTTATAGAATTAATTAATTTTATTTATTTATCAGATATTTAATGATATGGATATTTATTGGAATGATAATTGTGAATTTATTTATCCACCCCATCTTTCGGATAAGAGACAAGTTGTCGAAGTTTAATTTGCAAAAAGAGAAAATGATGATTTATTTTATTAAAATTTAGATTAAATTGCAAAAAAAAATGATGATTATTTTATTAAAATTTAGATTAAATTATAATTTAAAAAAGATGGTGATTTATTTTGTAATTGAAACTTATATATATAAGAACTCAATCCTTCACCATAATAGATAAAAAAATTGATTTTTTTTAACTCTAACTATGATCAATAATAATTTACTCAAATATTTTAATTCAAATAATAAACAATTGGATCGATCCAAACTTGGGATAGTTGGAAGATAGATTTCTAAAGATATACCCTTGAGCATTATAATTAAATAAGTTTACACATTTATATATATAAGAACTCGCTTTACACATTAAGAATTCATATTTTTACCATTAATAAGAAAAAAAATGGAATTTTTCTCCATAAACAATAAATAATAGATTCTTTAACTCTAAATATGATCTATAATAATAATTTACTACAAATATTTGGTTCAAATTATAAAAAATAATTGGATCGATCCAAACTTCCAATGTACTTAAATAACTCCAAATTGCAAACGTCGAAATTATAATTTATAATTATAATAAAAATAAAAAATTAGATTTGATTGCAAAACAGCTGGTTTAGTCTTTCATATAAAAACTGAAAAAGAAAAATATATATACAAATTGCTCTTGTTGAGAGTCGAACTCAAGACCTCCCGCTTACTAAACGGGTGCTCTAACCAACTGAGCTACGAGAGCGCATGCTTAAAGTTACCAACATAAATATTAATTGAATCTGCACCAAACACAGTCGACGTCGTGGTTAGAATATTGTAAGAATCTTTGTGATTTGAAAATTCCACTAAATCTGGTTTATTTAACAAAGCAAATTTGTTTTCGAAAAAGAGATGACAAAGTAAATTTCTAATATATTGTGTAATTTAAGTTTATATTTAAAAAGTTATATTATTTATTACTGGAAAGTCAAATGTTTTATTACTAAAAAGTTATATTATTAAAAATAAACTTTTCAATTATAATATGTGTGACTTTTTAATAGTATTTTGTATAAATTTTTTAAAACATACTTGAATTGCATGGTGCTCTTGGTGGATACAAGACCAATGCTAATTTGTTTTAAATATTTTGAAATTTGATTGTTACAAAAATAAATAACATAAAATACTATATATGAACTAACATCACAATATATGTAAACCAACACCACACTATATATGAATAAACATCACAATAGTATGTCATAGTTAATAAACTAACATCACATTATATATAAACTAATACTCCCTCTGTCTCACAGGAATTTGCACAATTTTCTTTTTTGGACGTCCCACACAAATTTGCACACTACTAAAAAAGGAAGCATTAATTTATGTGCACATTCACAAACATATACACATATTTACCCATATGTCACTACTTCATATATAAAATACATTTTTCTTAAAAAATGTGCCGTCCCGTAGGGCAGTGTTTTCATAACCGAACCGGTGATCAAACCGGACAAGGCACCGGTTTACGGTTCAACCGGTCCAACCGGTTGGATCGGCGGTTCAACCGTTAAAATAATTTATACCTATTTTTTAATATTTTCTATATTAAATAAAATAAATATCCACTTATAAAATTAAATTAATACAATAGAATCATTTTCCTTTTTTTAAAGATAATTTGATAATATTATTTACTTAATTTCCCTTCAACAATTCATTCAACACACTCTGCAACCTCATAAAAAAAAAAAAATTAGAAAGTTGGGCCAAAATTTCATTAATGGCCCATTAAACCTATATCTAAACCTAAAATTTCAGAAACCCACTTATCTTGTACCGTCTATTATACTCTTGTAGTCTTGTTCTCTTCCTCCGGATTTTCAGCGGCCAGGCATCGCCGCCTCCTCCACCTCAACCGCCGCCTCCTCCCACGCCTGTGCGCTACATCAGACAGCCTCGCCTCCGCGCTGCCACTCGCGACGCACCCCCTGCCGTCCACGGCCACGCCGCCTCCTCCCACGCTTGTGCGCTACATCAGACAGCTTCGCCTCCGCGCTTCCACACGCGACGCACCCCCTGCCGTCCACGGCCACGCCGCCTCCTCCCATGCCTCGCCCGGTTAACCGGTTCAACCGTTTCGGGCGGTTTTTCCGGTTGAACCGGTTTTTGACCGGTTCAATCCGGTTCAACCCCCAAAATGGTTTTTAAGCATGTTCCGGACCGGTGTCGAGGCCGGTTCCCGGTTCAACCGGTTGAACCGGCCGGTCCGGTCCGGTTTTAAAATCATTGCCGTAGGGTGCAAATTCCTACGCGGCGGGGGGTATTTTTTTAAAGGAAAAAACCTTACAAGCTATGTTGCACGGGTGAGGATACGTAGATGCGGGTGTGATACGATACAAGTTTGGGGATACGAGTTTTTAAAAAAATTAGGGTGCGATTCATTAAGGATACGTCTATTTATTTATATTTTATTATATATAATATTTAATATATATATATATTTTTATAAAATTTTTATAAAATAATTATATTTTTTATCACCTAAAATTTGAGTATATTCAAAAATATTATATAATTATGTAAAAAAAACATCAATTCTAGTTACATTAGTTCAATACATAAATCATAGTAGTAAATTCAATCTAAAACAAGTGTCACACTATCAATTTAACTTATACGAAATAATAAAATTCAATTTAAATAATATATTTAATGCTTATAAATAGGATTCGTGCAGTGGATTCGAGAATCCGTTAGCTGGATTCGCCACGTGGAAGATGGATTCGCCACGTGGAGAATCCGACACGAGAATTCAAGAATCTTACCCCTTTATGGGTGCGGGTGCGAATCCGATACTGCATTATAAAATTTTTAGAAGAATCCGTGTATCATAGCTTACAAGATACAACACTAATATTCTAAGGCTACATTTCTAACCCACTGCGGTATACGATCTTCAATCCAATCAAGAGGAGTTGAATTCACTCTTGCTCTCTTCGCCAACTCGTGGGCTACCTTATTCCTATCCCTCGAAATATGATAGATGCTTGACACTAGGACATCCTTTAATTCGTTCCAAATGAGATTTAGGGTAGCTCCTTATGGACTCTTGCACAGGTCTTTTTTGTTAATCATACTAACCCCTTCCATCGAGTTCGAGAAAATGGTAAATATCACATCCCCCTCTGTTTACCTCCTCGTATTCCTTCAAGAATGTCTTTAAGTTCAGCCCCAACAATAGAGAACCGACATCAGTCATTCTTTCCTCCTCCACAAAGCTTGCATCCACTTTTACCCAAAACTCATATCCATTTGTGTAGTCTACACGTATGTTCATGAGCTCACTGCATGGTTTCCTTAGGACCAGAAGCTATTCACAGCTTCTCCTAAAAGTCTCCATAAAGTGTAATAATCCATCCTCCATTAATAACATATTTTTCCTTCATGTAGTCCCTCACATCCTGATCGACAATTTTTTTTAACAACTCTACAACGCTCTTTCCAAATCCCCCATATCAACATTGTGATTTCTTCCGCTAGGCGAATGTGTTAAAGTGTGAAAAGTAAGTCCATTATATCCCTAGCTCTCATACTGTCTCCTTTTTTACATATATTCCACAGCCGCATCTTTTTCCAGTTTTTACAAACCCAAACACATGAGAAAATAACGTGTGATGTGTTTGTTATAGCACATCCGCAAAGTATGCAATGTGGGAGGCAAGGAATGTGATGTTTGGCCAGATTAGCCTCAGATTTAATACAGTCATTTGCCACTTTCCATATGAAAATACGTATCTTAGGGGGAATGTTGAATTTCCATATTCTCCCCCATATATCTTTTTCCTCATTCATTGTAGAGGTTCCTGGTGCATCCCTCTTCTTATCCTCAATTTCCATTGCTAGTTGATAGCATGTTCTTGCCGAATACATCCCTTTTTTATCTAACATCCAGTATCTCATGTCTCATGAATCATCATCGGTAATTGGAGTTCTCAGGATTGCGTCCACCTTGAATGGGAGAAAGGCTCGTTGTATAAGATCCTCATCTCACTTCCTTGCATCATTGATAAATCTGGCCACCATTGAGGCACTGACAATTCTTGATTTGATTGTTCCACATTTAAGTGTCGGCACCCAAGAGTGTTTAAAAATTTGTACTTGTTTACCATCATTGATTCTCCAACTTTAGCCTTTGTTCAATAATTCTCTACTCCAAAGTAAGGACCTCCAAATAAAAGAAGGATTAGCACCAATCTCCGCTTCCATAACATCGACATGCTTGAAGTACCATGCTTTAAATAGAGTGGCTAGTAGAGATTTAGGACGTGTTATCATTCTCCAGATTTGCTTGGCAACCAGTGCTTTATTGAAGAAGGACAAATTTCGAAATCTCAGTCCTCCTTCTCCCTTCTTTTTTGTAATTGCTTTCCAGGTTTTCCAGTGGATTTCTCTATTATTCCCCGCGTTTTTCCACAAAAATCTAGAGATAAGCCTTTCCTAATCATGGCAAATCGTTGTGGGTATCCGAAAACAAGACATTGTGTACGTTGGTATTGTTTGAAGGACAGCTTTTATGAGAACCTTCTTTCCTCCTTCTAACAATTGTGTTCTTTTCCATCCTTCCAGCTTTTTGAACATTCTCTCTCTTAGGTATTTGAATTGGTGTCTCTTTTGCCTAAGAGATAGAGTCGGGAAGCCTAGATACATTTCATGTCCTTGTGTCGCCCTCATCTCAAGAATTTGTAACATCTCTGTCTTATTATTTTGCTGTGTATTTGGGCTGAAAGAGATAGCAGATTTTTCAAAGTTTACTTGTTGCCTTGAGGCTCTTTCATACTTCTTAAGGCATTCTTTGAGAGTTTCCCCATCTAATCCACTTGCCTTAAGAAAGATAATGTTGTTGTCTGCAAAAAATAGATGTAATATCATTGGCGCCCTTCTTGCAATTTTACATCCGTGGAGTTGTCCTTCTTTTATAGTGTTGAGGATGGTTGATAAGCCTTGTGCTCATAGGATAAATAAGTTTGGTGACAACTGATCTCCTTGTCGCAAGCCTCTAGAAGGTTTTATTTTCCCAATCAATCTCCCATCTTTTTTGAAAGAGTATGATACAGTGGATATGCATTCTTGAATTAACTCAACCCATTTCCGACTGAATCCCAGCTTGGTTAGAATGCTCCTCAAATATTGCTATTCAACATGGTCATATGCTTTCGACATATCAAGCTTTACTGCTGCATAGCCATTGTGACTCCTGTTGTTTGTAATCCAATGCATGCATTCAAAGGCAATAAGAATGTTATTTGAGATGTGTCTTCCTGGGATAAACACACTTTGGGATTGGTCAATCAAGTGATCAAGTATCAGCCTAAGTATGTTCGTTAGTGCTCTGGTAGTAATCCTATATATTACATTGCACAAGTTGATCGGTCTATAGTCCAATACCTTATTGGGATTCTTCACTTTTGGGGTAAGAGCAATAGTTGTGTGGTTTCATTCTCGGATTGATTTGCCTTTATTGAGAACTAAGAAGAATTTTCTCTGTGAGTTGCTTCCCTTCTACATTCCATAATTTCTGGAAGAAGCCCGCTGAAAAACCATCGGGTTCTGGCGCCTTCGATAGATTAATCTCAAATGCAGCCTTTTTTATCTCCTCATTCGTAAAAGATCTATCGAGATTTTATCTCATATCATCATTGAGACCGCCCTAAATTAGATCAACAACATGACTAATATCTTCACTTGAGGGGCTCTGGGTTTTGTAGAGTTCCTCATAAAATGTAGTAATAATATGTATAATGTCTTCTTCTTTTTTACACCAGTCTCCCTCTCTGTTTAGTAAACCCTTAATTGTATTTCTCTTTTTTCTTTCGCTTGTTTTGTTGTGGAAGAAAGTTGTATTACGGTCCCTAGCTTGAAGCCAATTGACTCTAGATCTCTGTGTCCAGTAGTTTTCCTCTTGATCCTCCATCTTGTTAAGTTTCCTCTCCATAGCTTGTAAATTCATGCTTTCCATTTTGTCCACTTCCTTTCCCCATCCTTCCTCAATTCGGGTCCTCAACTGTTTAATCTTTCTTGATAGATTGTCCTCTTTCTTTGCAACCCACTGTTGTTGCCCCTTTGCACATCCTTTTATTTTTTCTGGAAGGTTTCTGCTGAATCTGGTAATATCCCATGCTTGTTGGACAACATCTTTGTAATCCTCTTCCCGGAACCATTTATGTTAAAAAATGAAGCTCTTTCCTTTTCTTGTAAACTGCTTATTCTAACTTGTGCTTGAATGGAGTTCAGTTGAATGACACGATGATCAGAACCGTAGAATTCAAGGTTGTTAACTTCAGCTTCAAGGAATAAATCAAGCCAATCTTCCGTAGCCATGAATCTGTCCAGCTTTTCTCGAATTAGGTCCTTGACTCTTCTTTTATTCGCCCAGGTGTAGATAGGTCATTTGCATCTGATATCATGCAGGCCTAAATCATCAAGTGTTCCATTAAACTGCCTTATTTGGTTGTAAGCTCTTGTCCCACCTCCTGATTGGATAGCCAACTTGAAAAGATATGTGTTGTTCCCAAATATTCCAATTCCAGTTCGGTTAAAGATATATCATTCTTGTTCCCATTGCCTCTGCTCTCATTCTTTTCTCATGTGCTGTCTCCATGAATTTAAATCCTCATCTTTACTGATAAAAAGAATAGATAGAAAGAAAGAATGGGTTGGTTGAGCGCATACTGATAAAATTGTAAACAACGAACCCCACAAGAACATAAATACACATGGGATGATACAAGCGCTCTTGCACAAGACAACGTTATTGACGCCTCTGACTTGATTTTGATTCCATCATTGATCCTCAGTCCATTCCCACCCATCGTGCTCTGCCCGCACTGACCTTTTGCCTTTTTTCTTTCCTTTTGCCAACGCGCTCATCTCTTGTTGATTCCTTTTGCCACTTCTTCCAAAAGTGATTGCTAGCTTGTTTGAACTTTATCCCATCCCACCATTTTGAATTCGGGCAAGTGTCGCGTCCCCATCAGCTTGAATATTCGCAATGTTAATCACCATATTGCCTTCATCATCCCTTGTATAGTATTTGGAGCTCACAAGGTCCTCAAATTATGTTACTTTTGCAGCTTGTTAAGGTCTTGAGGTTCCCACTTCCTTTGTCGCTGTCACCGTCGCTTGACATATCTCTTGTTCTTGTTCCATTATCTCTCTCCTTCTCTCAGCCATTGTGGATATTGCTTTTCAAGAGTGGAGCACAGAGTCGGATTTGCAAAGACTTTTGGGCAGTCTTTGTCCATATGAGATAACATGCCACATATGTAGCAAAAATTAGAGAGCTTCTCGTACCTGAAGTACAACTGGAGTCTCTCCTGCTTCACCACCATTGATGTGCCCCTTTTGAGTGGTTTCGTTATGTCTAGCAGTATCCTGACCCTGAGACATTTCCCCATCCCAATCTCCCCTTCTGGGCTTTCTACTTTGAGCACCTCTCCTATAAGAGCTCCGACCTTGCTTCCCACAGTTTTGTTCATGGTGCAAAAGTTCAACCCGTGAACCTGTACCCAAAATGACATCTTGATGAGCATTAACTGCTCCTGTTTCTCCATCTCCCTCGATTTATCCAGCAACAGCAGGACTCCATTCAAATTCCAGGACTTCTTATGGTATACTTTGTTCATTTCTTCCTCACTCCCAAATTCGAATACGTACATTCCTTCATCCACCCCTGAGGCTTTAAGAGATGACGTGAGGCGCCAGATTTTCATCATCGCTATGTCGAGCTCCGAAGCTCCTATTACCTTTCTTATTGCGAATCTGCCCACCAGGGTGTTCTTTAAGACTGAGAGTCCTCCATCTTCGATTTGGATTTCCGCTCCCTCGGCCTCCATAAGAGAGAATTTCCCCCAAATCTCATTCAGGCCCTCTGCCATGGTTCTCGCTCAATTTCTCTCTCCAAACTCTTTTTTTGTTTTGTACTCAGACTATTTTCTGGATTTTGTTGTATCTTGAGCCTCCATGGAGTGGATATATAAAGCACATACTTAGGGGCCGCTATTATATCGTAGAATATCTTACAGGGACTCGCTCACTTCTCGAGACACTCGAAAGAGGAAAGGTCGTCGCTTTTGAGTGGTTGGTTGCATCCGCCTAGCTTCGGAATTTGAAACGTCCCGCCGCCGGCGTGTTCTCCAATTTGGTTTAGTTAATTGCTAGGGAAGCTTCCTTTAAAAAAATTGCTAGGGAAGCTTCTAGAGGTAGAGAGAGTTGCTTTCTAATTGTTTAAACTAATATCTAGTTATATATGGATATGGATCCTCTGTTGGGCAATGAAACCAGCAAATAGTGTTGGGTATTAGAACGATAACGTATGATTAAACTATTTTCTCTTTTTTAGCTCATTAACACGATTACAGAAAAATCATGACTTGGTCAAATCTAAAAAAGAAAAATATTTTAATAATACATTATCGATTTAATACCTAACACTATTTGCTGATTTCATTACCCAGTAGAGAATCTATTCCCATTATATATCACGCTAAATTTTTACTCTATACTCCCTTTGGCCCCGTGACTATTCACATAATCGTGAGATTGAGAAAATATTGGTTTATGACGCGCACAATAAACAAACAAGGCATGACTGGACGGACAGATAGTCCTAGATGGTACGGCATCAACATTTTGATATCAAACAAACAAGGCATTAGGCATGTCAAGGATAAAATTTAGTGTTCTCTCCGCAAAGCACCCCAGCCCAAACCGAAAAGAAATGGCATTCAACCCGAACCCGCTATCTCTAAGCGTACCCGAACCCGCATTTGAGTCGTGGCTCCGCGATTCCGGCTACCTCGAAATTCTCGACCAGCGCACCACCGACCTCGACCGCCTCTCCGCCACCACGAAGCCCTCTAATTCCGCCGCAACAGGCCCAGGCGCCGCCGACTCGGCGACTAATTTGATTAGTTCTAGTGGAGTATTGTTTGTCTCGCGACTCTTTTCCCGAATCTGGACTCTACTATCGCTCCTCACCTTCAGTCCTTTCTCCAAGCTTGCCGCCGATGACTTTTCTGGCGACACACCGCCTTGGACTGTAGCATTCTTTGGCTCTTTGGAATCTTACTCGTTCCCCTCTTCTCCTTCTCAGGCTCGCCTCCGAGTCCATGAGAACGTCAAACGTTTTGCTCGCAATTACGCTACCCTCTCCGTCCTCTTTTTTGCTTGCTCTCTGTAATTAATTACTTCACTCGTTCTTTGTATGTATCTGTATTTCGTTTTGTGTTTCTATTTTTTTATTTTTTACTTCAAATGTTTTGTGGGGTAAAGACTATATTCTTCTTCTTTTGGAGATATTATGAGGGGCGTATGTTTTGCATCCGTGTCTATTTTGTCTCATGAAGTATAAATTACATACGAATTAGGAGGTGATTTTTCTGAGCATTTTGATGGATTGTTCATCATGGTTTTATGATCTCTTAATTACTCATACTGTTGTCACTGTTTGAGACATGTTGGTGATGATGGCAGGTATCAGTTGCCGATGGCTCTTTTTGGTCTAATCTCGTGCTTGGCTCTTTGGGAAGTATTCAAGTTGAGTGGTGATTGGTGGGGGTTGGACAGATATCCTTTAGCTAGACAAATTTTGATCCGTATAGCTCAATGTGGTCAGTTGCTTCTCATCTGATATATTTCATATGGTCTTTTTTTGTATTGCATTGCATCATGATGGGAGATACATGCATGAAATGCTATTTTATCTATCAATCTTTAGTGCTCATCTTCTGAATATATGGATCCCAATAGTTCAGGAGGGCAATGTTTTCATTGAAATCCACAATCTAGTGTGCTGCACAAGTCTAGCATTTCTTAAGAATTACCCTTTCACAGTTTGCTTTTCTCAAACACGATTACTATAATGAGACCCAAGGTGGTTTTAAGTAACAGAGCTAAGGTAAACCAAAACGCATTTGTTTTTTTGTCTTTATTCTGCTTTTGCTATGTGTCCAAAGAATAAAATTATTGATAGCTTGATTATGGTTGTTAAAGCATTGTAGTTTAGTTATTCCGGGAAGGGGGAGCGGGGAGCTTTCTTGATGTCGGATTCATTTTCATGTATTCATTTTCATTTTCATGTATTCACTGCTTAAATGATAAATTTCTTTGTCGATAATTTAGCATTGAATTCTTGTGTACCAACATAAGATTTGAAGTCTCAAGCAGCATCATGTTTGAATTTTTCCAGAAGATGGATCTCTTCTTCCTAACAATTCTTCTTGTGTGGCTTTCATCTTCTGCATAACATACATCCTTCAAAGGACCACTTCTCACGGTAATAATGGTCGGAAATTGCTACTTGGCTTTGATCGAGAAATTTCTCAGGGCTCTCCTTCTTGCTCTTTTCCACTGTGCTCAAGGGTCACATATTGGTTACTACTTGCTAATGTTAACTAAAAAAAATATGGGTCACTCATCTTCATCATTTACAAACTCCATGTTTCTTGTACCTTGAAAACTTACAAGCTTCCCTTGCTGCAGTGGCTCTTGTGGTTCTGTTTATTTCAAATATAGCACTGGCTATCGGCTATGCTTTGGGTGTCAGTTATGCAGGTAACTACAAGTTGTCGCAGCATTCCACTTTGCTCTTCGTGCTCTTTAAAATGCAATTATTTACAAATGTTTATATTACCTGCAGTAATGATTCTACACGCCTCGATTAGAAAGTTGACCCCCCCAGCAAATCAATCTGCTGTTAGAGGTGGAAAGACCATTGCAGCTAGAAGACCAGGGTCAGCAGTCTTTGCATCTTATTGATGCCGAATATGAAAATTGAGTCACTATTCTAATCAACCTTCTGCAGTGAATCCTTCATTCAGTTGTTCAAAGGTGATCAACAGTGCATATGGGCAATAGATATTCTTCCTCTGTGAAAAGTGGTGATCAAATTTTGTTAGCTATATTAGTTATTGTGGATATAATAAGAGTAGTTTCCGTTTTATTTTGTTGTCAGTTGTCACACACATAAATATAGCTTGTTCAGAACTAATACAATAATATCCCCTGGTTTACATCTTAACGTATAGGATTAAGAATGTATGTGAATAAATTTATTTCAAATATTTTATAAGTTTTAACATCTTATAAGTTGTTTTTAAGAGTTTATAAATTATAAGTTAGTTATTTTTAAATAGTTTATAAGTTATTAAAGTATTTGTTAATGTAATATTGTAACTATATAAGTTTTTTGATAAATTATTATTATTTTAATATAAAATAAATATTTTATTAATTTTATTTGAGGCAACGAAACAAAATAAATTAGGGTATTTTAATTTAATTTTTTGCAGTTTATAAAGAATTTATTTTATGATTTCATAAATTGTTAAGTATTTTATTTTTCTCATATTTTAAAAGAACATATAAATTTTTTAATTATTTTAAAAAGGTTATGAGCAACCAAACACTTGAAAATTTATTAGATTTAACGATGTCATATATTATGTAAATCATAATTTTAGAGATAAAATATACAATAATATTTCCAAGATTTGGGAATATTTTTTCCTTACTCTCCGATTTGAGAATATCAATTTCTTGTTTATCAAGTCATTAATCTCTTATAAATAAGAGATTTAGAATTGAGTTTTAATAGGTCAGATGAAATAAGTCACCAACGATCCTATCTATTCCCTACTACCAAATTGTAGGTTAAATCCCTCCCCTACTATCAAATTGTAGGTCAAATCCGAAATAAGTCATTGAGACCCCGGTACCACAAATCCTTGGAGATAGGAATCAAGAGACTCACGAGAATTGTAACCCACAAATGCTTAATAAAAATGTGTTTATCATATTTTTTCCTCACCTTTTATATATTTATTTATAGGTGTTGAAATTATTGGTTTACATATCTTTTGACACAAATATTAAAAAGACTATAAATTATTGATTTAGTACAAGTGATATGATGGAGAAAAAATTAAAAATAATTATAATAATAATAATATAAAATATGAATAATAATTTTCAATAAAAATAAAAAAGTAAATAAAAAATGATAAAATGGGAACATATATTGAAAGAGTTGGGTATATATTAGGGTCAATAGATGTTTTTAATCAAATTTACAATAACTAGGAAGCATCATTTTAACACTCATTTCTGTTACATAAATCTTGATGGTTTAATTTAACGTACATATTTTAATGGAAGTGTTTAATTGCTGATAAAAATAACAAATTCTTCACATTGAATAATCTTAATCTTTACTTTAATTTTGCCAACATATTTTTTTATTTTTTTTCAATTCAAACCAATGTGCAAATCCGCTCTTGTTAGAAAATGGCAAATCACCTAAAATGAATAATCTATCATATTATCTTGTTTATATTTTTTCCAATGATAAACATCAATTTTTTAAAATTGAAGTTTTGTTTATTAAAATAAAAAAATTAGATTAAATTGTAATTTATGAAATTTTTTTGATCTTATTAAATTTGAAGGAAAATATAAAGTACTTATTACACCTTAATTAATAGTATGAAATATGTTTATGGAGAAACTGATATGCATAGTTTTTAGTAAAATGATTTATGTCCAGAGGTGAAGCAACTCATACACTTTAGTGAAACAATTAAAATTTTTCAACTCCTACTATTTAGTGAAAATAATTAATAACTTATAGAACTAATACTCTTTAATAAAAATAACGAATTAATTGCATGAAACTCATTTATGGTGTGGAAATATTGTGTGAAATTCCCTTGTGGTTTGAAAATTGCATGAAAATTCCTCGTGGTTTACTAAATAAAGCAATTTCCCCCTCCATTTTTTTTTTCAAAAAATGAGATAACAATTTCCTCTTGTTTTCATTATTTCCTTCATGGTACGATCTTAAGATTTTAGTATTTGGAAAAGTAAAATATGAAAAATAGATTGTCAAATGCTTGTTTGAGGTGCTCCAGGTGGTTTTCTTTCTTGAGGCTTTTGATTACGATGCCATCCACGTAAACCTTCATTGTGTGGCCAATATGCTGATCGAACATTTTATTGACCAGTCTTTAGTACGTGGCTCCGACATTGATGAGTCCGAATGGCATCCTCTTCCAGCAATACATGTTTTTGTTAGTATAAAAGGTTGTGTGCTCCTGGTCGTCCGGGTGCATTACAATCTGATGGTATCCTGCAAAGGCATCCATTAACGTCATTAGCTCGTGACATGTAGTGTTGTCCACCAGCTGGTCAATGTGTGGCAGCGGGAAGTTGTCTTTCAGACAAGCGGTGTTGAGATCAGTGAAATCTATGTATAGTAGCCATGTCCCGTTCGGTTTCCGGACTAGGACTGCGTTCGCGACCCACTGTGGGTACAAGACTTCCTGTATTAACTTGTTGTCCTACAGCTTTTTCACTTCGGTGGTTAAGGCATCTTACTTGTCTGGTCCGTACTTTCTCCATTTTTGTCGGACATGTTTCCTTCTGGGGTCAATGTTGAGATGATGACAAGTGTGCTCCAGTAGGATTCCCATCATGTCCTCGTGGGACCAGGCAAATACATCCAAATTGGACTTCAAGATTCTTCCATCTTACTTCTGTAGGGTTCTTGCAGTTTGGACCTTATGAAAAGTTCTAAGTCTTTTCTGTTGGGATCCACTTGTAGCTCTCAATTCCTCTACTGGGGTAGCTCATCTCTTTTTATTCTTCCATCGGGGATCTGAGACGGGTCCCTCCAACTTTAGTTTGTCGTCTATTTGCATTGGCTCATACTCGAGTCTGGGCTCGGGGTCTATGTCTGCAACTTCTTCGAGCTGGGACGGCTGCTGGACCAATCCTTCCTCTGCGGTCAGATGTGAGCCGTCAATGTCCATCGAAGCAGCTTCTGGAGTGGGATTCTATGTGCCAGTTTCTCCTGTAGGATTTTCTACTTCCTGCTCGTACACTAGGACCTGGGTAACAGATTGTATCTACACCTTTTGGAGTTGAGAATTTTACACAGTAGTAGTAGATTGAATAGGCGGCTTTTAATTTAGAAATGAAATGGCCGGCCAAGGAACCCGTTATAAGAAGATTGTTGGTCTACTACCAAAAAGTCTATCAATCTAGTCAGTTTCTTTTTCAGGTCCTCGGCTGATACAAGCTCTATTGACAACCTATCATTCCTAAGAGGATGGTTACAACTTCTCTAAACCCTACTATCATGTGATTACAATCCTATATATACGACCCATAGTCGCCTAGCTGATCTAGAGTGCTTTTGAATAGGATGTTGATGTAGGCCCAGTGTCCACGAGCAGGTGGTTGACCTATGTATTCATGATATTAATGCTTATCACCAGTGAGTCATTGTGTGGTGAGAGGATTCCTTCCAAATCTGCCTGTGAGAATGTTAGCTCTTCTATGGGTTTGAAGTTGGCTTTTGATCCAGATCCCAACACTTGTACCTGATGTACTGCCCATAACTCTGCCTTCTTTTGTCGCTTTGATAGCGGAGATCTACCCTCAGTAACTCCTCCGGCTGGTCCTACTTGTTTTTCTAGCATTAGAATCATCCTATTGGGTTCTTGTGGTGTAGGTAGAGTGGGTGATCCCTGTCTGATCTGTCGGTTCGGCCTACGATCTTCATCATCTTCGTCATCCTCATCCTTGGACTTTTCCCGCCTGGTCAATCTTTGTCTTTTTCCTAGAGATTTTTTTACGAACGCGGCCAACATACCGTCTTCGTAGAATTTTCACAATTGCTTCAGTGCGTCACGACACTCACTGGTGAAGTGACCTATGCTCTGGTGGTACGAGCAATATATGTTCGGGTTCAGCTTACTCCGGTCTTGCCTGATCCTCCAGGGCTCATTCAGCATGACCCTATATTTCACTGCTGTAAAGACTTGGTCCATTGACACTATCAACACCTAGTTCAATTTTTTTTAGATTCTTTGGAGCTTTGTACGAAACTATGTACGGACCTGACAAAAAGCAGACTGACCTGACAGTACCAAAGTCAGAAGCAATCAACAACCTAGGATGACACAAACTACAAGGGCGACTGCATTAATTCGTAGAAAACATTTAATGAGCTATCAATAATTAATGCTTGAGATTGACTGCATGAAGATTAGAAGGAAGATTTGGAGAACATTAGATTACCAAAATTGCATGGTTTAAAAACCTTCTCTCTAGCGGAAAGTTTTCAAACTATGTCTATAAATACAAAGGTTGAAGATGAAGAGAAGCACGGGAAACATTCAAGCACTAAAGAGCTCAATCCTTCGATTCTCAAAGCACTCAGAAAGCATTCGAAAATCCTTTAGTTTCCCAAGTGTTTTCATACTTAGAGTTCAAAATTGTATTTTAGGCTTACATTGTAATATCATAGAAGCCTACTGAGATAGTCCAAGCCTAGAAATTATCCTTCACTGTAAGGGCTATCTCAAATCAAGTTGGAAACTACTCAAAGCCATTAAGTTGTGTGAAATTTAAGGTAGAGAGTAACCTGAAAGTACGCTGAGGATTGTTCTCAGTCTGAAAATCTTGAGAGGACCCAAATGATTGGATGGACCCGGGTACTAGTGAAGAGAACCACCTGTTGGCCCGATCCCCCAGTGTGAGTGGGAAGTTCCTGCACTGTGTGGCATCTATCTCTCCTATAGAGATCATATAGTCCGAGTATTTGAAAATGTGGACTTTTGGGTCTGACTCGCCCTCATACAGTGTAATAGCAGGGAATTGTATCTTTTTCTGGATGGGAGCTTTGAGAATGTTGGAGGCCAGTGGGGATGTAGGTAGCGTGGTGGGACTTACACCGTCATTTTTAATGGTCACTTGCTCACGCAGCTCTTCGATTGCTCTCTTTAGAGTGGCAAGCTCGTCACTGTCTGTCACTTCCTGTGGAGGCTGTTCAAGGACTGTGGCTCACGAATGAGCTCTATCTCGCAATCCCTTGCTCTGGGTGACCCAGAAGTGACTTGCTGAAATTGTTGTGCTCCTTGTGGGCCCAATCTATCCAAGTCTGGTCTCCGGAGCCTCTCATGCACTGGTCTCCTTGTGGGCGTTCGGTAATGCCAATCTGCTGGAATGCTAGTGGTGGTAGCAGTGAATCTTGTGGGTTTTCAGTGGGCCTTCTTCCTAGCCTGCCTCCAAGACTAGTTCGAGGTCACTCCGTAGTGGATTTTTCTACTCGGCTTCCAGTTCGGCCACTGTGGGAACCAAGTCGGTCACTCATCTTAACTTTTCCAGCAGCATATGGGTGGTGAACTCGTGCGCTACTCGCCTCCTGTTCGCCCCTCAGTTGGTCGCCCTCTCGCTAGGATGCTTGGGAACGTACTGGTTCCTGCTCGCTCACTGCCCCAGTAGGAGCAGGCTGGATGGTGGGCTGGCAAGCAGCGAATTGCTACTGCCTTTGTACTTCCTTCAGAAGAGCTATAATTCGCTCCAACTCGTCGGGGTTCTGTAGGTCGGACTGCACCCACTGGGTCTAGTCCATCATTGAGTGCTGTTGGGACTAATGGGGCTAAGGTCGTGTCATCGATTGGGGCTGTGAGGTTTTACCTCTAGCTTGGTTCTCTTGAGTAGTTCGTCCCTTCCATCTCCTAGTGGTGGATGATGTGTAGGTATTTTCTTGTGACATCTTCAAATGCTTTCACAGTTTTTTGTTAGTCCAGTAGGTTTCTAGTTAGGGTTTAGTGGGAGGTCTTCTCACTAGCCTTGCATGTGAGTGATTTTCCAATTTTATTGGTTTATCAACTCATGCATGCATACATTTAGAGTATTCTCCTTGATTTCCTTCACAATTTTTTGAATTTTGAGTGGAAACCTTCAAGGTGTTCTTGAGGTTTGAAGAACACCTTCACGTCTTCAAATATCTCTCTACAAATATGATTGAACGGAAGTTCACACCCTCCTTCTAACGCCAAATTGCTGGAGAATTTTACTAACAATGGTTAATTATGTGGCTAATTCTAGCATGGAAATCCACCAAATAATAATCTAAGTGGTATATTTAATTTGGAATATAAGAAATGTAGAGAAAGAATAGAGAGGGAAAATGTGTATGAAATGTTCTTTGTATTAATGTGTTGGAATCCCCTTAAAATGAATACAAATTTCACATTTCTATGTTTGCATGTGATGAGGTAGCATGGTTTAAGCCTAAGCGACTTAATTAGGTGACAAGTGTCCTTACACTTGTCACTTTGCCACATTTTATGCACTGATTACAAGACATTTGTCTAATTTGCCCTTATTAAGGGTCCTACTCGCTGCTGCTCCCTACTAGAGGTAGGGCGAGCTGTTTGACCTTGTACCATTTGGGCTTTGTTGCCTTGCAACGTGGTGAGATTGTAGCTTTAGTGATGTTCATCTATTTCTTGTTCGCCTCTAGCTCACCTTCTGCAGGTCGTCTTGGTTGAACATCCCTCTGAGGTGGCCCTCTGTGGGATTGAGAGCTCGCCACTTGGGTGATCTCCTCTTTCCGTGGGTGGACCCCAGGTGGCGTGGGCGAGCTATTGGGCAAACTAATGGTTTGAGATTAAAGGTGATTGGTGATATGGAGTTGTCTCTTGGGTGAGCTGGGCTTACTACTGCTGAGCTGCTTTGCTTTAATCTTTCTTGAGTACTTTTTTTAATCCTACTTGCTTCAGGTCGCCTATCAATAAAACTGTTGGAAAAAAGAGATACACTTTTATGCAAATTTTGAATTGTATTATGCAAAATTTAGTTTTATTATGCAATAGTTATTTTGAGTTATGCAATTTTATTTTGCATTATGCAATTTATTTTATATATTTATGCAATTCCATTTTATATGTTTGTGAATTTTTATTTTGATGATTATGCAAAAAAAAATTGAAAAAATATCAGAAATAAAGTGATAAAAAAATACGCCCCTTCTTACTAGTTACCAAGGGATCATTGAAATAGATAGTCTTTAAAATAATAAGTAAAATTAAATAAAAAATATAAAAAAGATATCAGATTTCTGCAAAAAAAAGACTGCAGAAGCCGTCCCAGCTGTCCCTATCAGTTGACAGGTTAGTAGAGGAAAAGGTAAGTGACCCCACAAATTGTATGAATTCTAAATAAAGAAAATTCCTTGTATGGAAGTTAAAATATACACTTATATTTATAATGTCATGTAACCGACTTAGGGGTGGACGATACGACATACTGAAATTTTTTTCGCCATACTGATATCGTACCAAAATTTTCGATACCGAAAAATATCATATCGTTGTCATACTGAATATTTCGATATAACGAAAAAAGTCATACCGTTGTCCCAAAATTTTTGATATTTTTGGTATATCGTGAGATGCCGAAATATTTTTAATATGAAATTTTTGGTATATCGCGAAATTATCGAAATTTCTATATTTATATATCGTTATCGTACCGAAAATTTTGGTATACAAAAAAATTTGATAAATTCAATATTTTTTGATACAATAAGTGCAGCATATCGGTATTTTGATATTTTCTTAGACCGACCTAAAATTAAAATAATGAGAATATTTAATTATTATTAGTTTCTAATAACATGAAACTTGAGATGGCCCAACACAGGAAACACCACAAGGCCTAAGGCCCAGCATATACTGTATAAATACGTTGGGTTGTCATCTCCGATTGGTGTCTAGAGGCAGAAGCGTAGCGAAGGGGAGAAGAGTACACCGAAATCCACGATGATTATTCCGGTTCGTTGCTTCACTTGCGGCAAGGTAACTCTCCTCCTTCTCTCTAAATCTTTTATTCTTTTTTTTTTGATTCCACGAAAGTTTCTGAATTAATTTTGGTTCTTTATTTGGATATTGTTGTAAATCAATTGTAAAAACTGCCTGACCTTGGACAGATATCTTGCAATTTTTCTGAAGCAAAATACTCAAATCTTGGTGGTAGGTTTAAATTTTTGACAGAGGAAAAATCCGAGGAAAATTTTACTGTTATTCGACCTTTGCTTTATTTTGTCCAACATTCATCAATTTGTCTTTAATTAGGCAAAAAAATTGTTAATTTTTGGCTACTTTAATTTCTTATGGTTTTGTCTTTTTGTATTTTGTTTTTTTCAAGGTGATTGGAAACAAATGGGACATGTACCTTGACTTGCTCCAAGCGGATTACAGTGAAGGGTTGGTACTTTTGCATTTTAGGGTTTACTCAGTTTTGCCTTATCGTTTTGGGTTTTAATAGATGTCGTTTTAGTTATTTCCTGTGAATTTAAGTAAAGGATATTAGGGTTTCTATTGAAGACTTGGCGAGTTCTGGTTCATTACTGGTATGTGTTGGTTAAAAGTGGATGTTGTTGGCAGGTTCTGTAACAGAAAATTTATATGTGGATGATATTCTTTTAATGGTGTTTGTTTAGAGTGGGGGAAAAATAAGTAGAAAGCCCTTCATTGCACTCGAATGCCATGCTTTATTGATGCCCAGAGGACGAAATTAGGAGTGATTATGATAGGATGGGGATTGGTGATCCGGCACAAGTTGTGTTGACTTGCACTTTCATTTTTATTTCAATTTCGTAGGAGTTTGCTCTCATTTTGAAATCCTTTTATCTTTGTTTCTACTTGAATAAAACATGCATATGTGCCTATGATTTTCTTTCGGAATATATGTTATTCTTTACTGTGGTGAAATCAGGATTCTTGATCTGATAAAAATACTAAAAACTTACAGAGATGCTCTTGATACACTTGGTCTTGTTCGGTATTGCTGCCGAAGAATGTTGATGACTCATGTTGATCTGATTGAGAAGCTCCTCAACTATAACAGTATATCTTTCTCTCTCTATATCTATTTATATATATTTTTTATT
>JAPKLY010000157.1:466562-483085 GCA_026898435.1 Prunella vulgaris | reverse complement strand
TAATAATAATAATAATAATAATAATAATAATAATAATAATAATAATAATAATAATAATAATAATAAT
Source organism: Prunella vulgaris (assembly GCA_026898435.1). Taxonomy (NCBI): domain Eukaryota; kingdom Viridiplantae; phylum Streptophyta; class Magnoliopsida; order Lamiales; family Lamiaceae; genus Prunella; species Prunella vulgaris. Next base: position 483,018 of record JAPKLY010000157.1, on the reverse strand, counting down.
AATAATATGGCAGTATAAACGTGAACACGTTGGATTAGGGCAGAATCAAATTACTTTTTTTTTCTACCCCCAATTTCCAAAGGCAAAGAAAAGAGGCACCACGCAATACAGGCCATATCAGGCGGCGATGACATTCAACCGTATAGTGTCTTTAGCGGAGGCAATATTGGTCACTCAGTCGGTATCGAATCACAATTTCTTTCTCAATTTCTCATAGCTTCTTATTACGCTTTCTTGACTCCATTTTATCCAGTATCTTTCGGCTCTGTCATTCACTAGGTAACTAATTTCATTACATAAGACGGCTAATTTTTTCAAATATTGTAAAAAAAAAAAATTGTTTATCAATGTATGGTGACTTTAAAAAGATTAAACTCACAAAAAAATTTAATGTATGATAAATTAAATCATTTACACAACTAAAAAATAATTTATAACTCACAAAAAAAATTTAATCAACTTTCTACTTATAAAAATATATTTCTTAATGTATGATAAATATTACATACTTTTAAAGGGCAGTTTCCGGTGATCTCCGGCGGGTTTCAGGCGTCTCCTGCGAGTTCCGGCAACCTCCGGCGATTTCCGGCAAACTCCGGCGAGTGAATTGTGTGGTGCTAAAATCTGGACAAATATAGTGAAGATGAGTGAGGAGTGTGTATGTGTAGAGAGGTAAGTGAGAATTGTGTGATAAATAAAGGTGATGGAGTAGGGGGGATTTAATTTGGGTGGTTGGCAGATGTGTGGGGAATTATCGGTGATGATGAATAAATGATGTGTGGGGAGCAATTAATTTGGGAGGTTTTTGGTTATGATGAATAAATGATGTGTGGGGTTTTGGTTAATTTGGGGGAGCAATTAAATGATGTGGTGTGTGTGCAGAGGGTGTCGGATGAGAGGGTTTTAATTTTGGGGTGGGTGGGTTATTGATGACATGACATGACAAGAGAAGGGTGATTGAGACTAAGGCCGCCAATGGAGATGACGGTCTTTCTTAAGGTCGCCATTTGGGTTGGCGTTCTTACTTAAAATGCAAACGTCCCTAAAAATCACCATACATTGATAAACAAAAAAAAAATTACAATATTTGAAAAAAAAAGCCTATAAATATATGGGTGTATTGTATTTATTTCATTATTCATATAATTCTTTAGTTATGTACTAAATATCTTGAACTGATTTTAAAATTTAACAAAGTAAAAATTTAAAGGCTATTAATTTGATATAATAAACACTTTAAAAGCTAATAAAATATTTTTAATTTGAATTTTATTTTTAAATGTGCTATATATGTTAAATTTAAAATAATAATTAAAATACAATTAATTTGATATATAATGTGTAAAAAATGGATTTTAGATTAAAACTTCAAAAAATTGAAATTATGGTTAAAAAAGGATAAAAAAAAAGTAAAATTAATTCACTCTTTTTAGTGGAGTGTGAGACTCATTTTTGCATCATAAAACAAGTGTACTTCACTTGCTTCAATATATATCATTTTTTTCTCTCCCCCCATAAAGAGAAGCAAGAGTATGAGAGCAATATCCTTTAGACTGTGTTTGTTTTAGGTTTAGTACGGATGAACTTATAACTTTGTGCTCTCTTTTTCATATGAGTTTAAGATTTAGAATCTAATTTCAAATCATATTCAATCCACACCTACAAATATAGATAAAATATATCTTACAAATACCTATAAATACCCACAAATACCTATAAGTTCTAATATTGATTTGACATAAAATTATATTACACTCTATTCAAATTCCAAAACAAACATATACACTCCCTTCGTCCTGTAGGAATTTGCACCCTACGGGAAAACCTTTTTTTTTTTTTAAGAAAAATGTGTTTTATATGAATGTAGTGGCATATGAGTAAATATGTGTATAGGATTGTGAGTGTGCATGCAAATAAATGTTTCATTTTTTAGTAGTGAGCAAATTTGTGTGAGACGTTTAGATAGGAAAGTGTAGAAATTCCTGTGGGACAGATGAAGTATTTACTATCCATACTTTACTCAAAATTTTTAAATTCTAAAATCTTGGTTTGATTCGCACACTTCAAGTTCCATTTTAATTTGACATAAAGTTTCATCCACCCTACATCTCTCATCTCTAACCAAACACTAATTTACAATTACTGGATTACATCATCCATATTTTTTCATCTCTATTCCTCATCTCATCCACCATCATCCCTAACCAAATATACCACTAGTGTCTTCTCAAATTTGCTTGAAGCAATTCAATTGATTAACAAATGAGAACCTTGTAGTTCGGGAGGAGCTACTTTATAGCTTATTTGGAAGGAATTGGAAGATGGTGAGGAGCATTTTTCATATTTCTAGAATAAAAAACAAGATGGCTTACGAAATTGGCAAAATTTACGAGGCATGTTTCTACTCCTCTCGATTAAGGGGTATAAAATGTGTTTGAGTGGGTTAGAAACTTAGTTAAGTGTTAGATATGTTGTAATAGCTCCATACAAGAGCTGCTTTCCTTTCAAAATATGAAAGGACATTTACATATTAGTTTAAATTAATAATCATATTTATAAATTAGTTTAAAATATTTGTAAAAATATATAAAAAAGGTTTGTTACATAATCAATTATATAATTAATGTAATTTTGTAACCTTTTCAAAAACTCAATATGAACTCCCATTTCCCCCACAAGATGAAAAGAAGAAAAAAAAAATATTCAGAGAGATTAAAAAAAAAAAAAAAACTTCTCCTTATAGCCCTAATTAGCTGAGAAAGCCCCTTTTCACATTTCAAAACATTCAATTCCTCATCGTTTGAGAAATGAAACCAATACCGCCACCTGCGGGTGAAGAAGTCGCTCCAAAACTCGTTCGACTTCTCTACTTCGTCGGCGCCGGAGTCGTCTGCACCGCCGGGATCAACAAGTGGAAAGCTTTAGAAAAACAGTGGGCGATTCAGAAGGAGCAACAAACAAACGAATCATCTCCAGAGAACCCATCAACTATGGTAACAAAAGCTGTCGAATAAACTTCAACTTTTCTGTTAGTGCGTCGCTATTAAGGACTCTTGATTCTAGTGATAATCTAGTTGTTCGATTTGATTTTTCTGCGGTTGGGTAGTCGTTAATTAGTTTATAAATTGAACGAGCATATATATTGATTCTGATACTATTTCTTTGCGCATTTAATAATACTATTGATAGTGATGCTTCTCTGTTCTGGGTTTGTGACTGCACTCGTTGAGCATATTGCCACATTGTTTACAAATTTTCTTCAACTTTGTATGCAAGTCAATGTTTTGGTAGATGCGTTCAATTTAATTGTTGATTGAACAAACAGGATTTAAGGTTCAGATGAAATGTGCATTTGTACCTTTACACAACGGGGACTCTAATGAAAACATTGTGCTGCTGGTTTCTTTTTGGTCAAAAGATAAAATTTTAATGATAGTTTGTTGTGTTCGCCAATTTTTTCCCGGTAGTAGCTTGGGCCACGGCAGGATTAACGACATTTTCATATGCTTTTCATGTATTTACTTACTTTTGAGAGGCATTTACACATTCATTTCCAAAATTATAATGACACAGCTTTGTTCTCTGCATTCTGATGTAGTGAGGTGCTAAATGCTAATTATTGATTGATTTCTTGTCATTGCTGATTTTGGTTTTGAGGTTTTATATTTTGCCCAGTTATTTCGTTTAGATTATGAATATTGTAAATAGATCTTAATATTAGAAAGATAGTTGTGCAGTTGGGGTGTGATTTCTGCAAAACAAGTTCTCGTGCTGTTAGTGTCTGTTTCTTTGAAAAAAAACTATTCTAGAAACAGTTTTAAGTGTTTCAAAACAGACACTTAGTCTACAGAAGAAGCTCATTAAGCTGTGTATCTTTAACTATCTCAGCAGCATTCCACATTACTGCAAAGGCTTTTCTTAAGTATCTTTAACTATTTGAGCAACATACAACATTCCACATTAGCTCATGAGACTTTTATCTCTATTTTTGCTCGTTGTTAAAATCCAAAATATTTTCTAATAATTGAAAAGATGTGCTTATAATATGCGGAATTGTTTGAAGCTAAGTAGCTCCCTCATCCCTTTTCCTCCCCCCCCCTCTCCCTCTTTCATGAGTGCTGTAAACTATTGAGAGGGGATTTACTAACCTCTGTTTTATATTATTCCCCTAGTTGTTAATTCAGTCGTACACCAAAATTCTTGATCACTTATACTTTACGAAGTTTTTTTCTTGGCTAATTGCAGCCATGGCAAAATAGTTTGCTGTATGCTTGAGTTGTGGTTGCTGTTTGATATAAAAAGGTGATAATGCTTTGGAAGAATGTTAGCAATCGAGATGAAGTTAGCATAGTGTATGGGTGTGTCTTGTGTGAGACTGATATCACTTTTCTATAGAAATATTATCACTTTTAAGATAAATTGTACTCTCTATGTTCCATAGAAACTTGCAAGAGAGGGGCATCATATTAAAAAAAAAAGTGAAATAAAGTAAAAAAAGTAGTGTTATGAAGAATAATTTAGTAAAATTTTATGTAAAAAATAAGAAAGTTAGTTAGATTGAGTGTAAGTGGGCCCAAAAAAGTAAAAAGTAATGATATTTTGTGTAAATGTGTAAATATTGGAATGATGGAATTTATAAAAGGATTTTCTTTATTGGGTTTGCAAGTTCATGTGGGAAGTCTAAAAAAGGGAAGTCTGCAAGTTCTTGTTGGACGGAGAGAGTATTAATCTCTGAAAAATATATGTAAAGTATATCATTTTAAGACAAAAATTTGAAAAGTGTTACACTCCAACATTAAATGAGTTGATCACATTTTTTTACATATATTCTTTTAAGGAAACGGATTAGTTTTGTATACACCAGTTATACGGTGCAACTCAAGTTTATTTTTTAAAAGTTAAATAAAATATTGTTGAAAAGTTACACATGTTGTTACTGAAAAGTGTATCTTTTACAGTTTAACTTTTCAGTAATAACATGTATAACTTTTCAGTAGTATTTTGTTTAACTTTTAAAAAAGAGTGCTTTACATATTGGTTCATAAAAATTTGCACGGAAGTGTTTTTTGTGTTTGCATGGAAGTATTTTTTTTTTTGCACATAAATCATTTTGTAATTTGTGCGAATTTGTTGAACCAATTTGTAATTTTCTCTTTAAAAAATGAACTTGACAAGAGACTTACTCTAAGGAAAAATATATGAAAATTTGATAATTTTTCTGTTGAATAGTGATAATGGTCTCGTGGTGGTTTCTGTGAGGGTCTATCACACAAACTTTCCTTTAGAATAAAGGGAAACTGAATTTGCATGCTTTATGATGTTGCAATTTTTTTTTTTTTATCGGTAAATGTTAGTTGTTAGTAGTTATAAGTTAGTTCGCCAAGTCTTCCAAACATTCCAAATCAACCTTATATCTCCCTAAATTTGTTCCCAAAAGGAATCGAATCCAGATCACTCACTCAAGTCAATTTAACTCCATAGGAATTGTGGGCATAACACTCCATATGAAGTGCTGATAATTTTATTTAGATTAACCCATTACTAATTACTATGTAATACTCCCTCCGTCCCGTAGGAATTTGCACCCTACGGGACGACACATTTTTTAAGGAAAATTGTTTTATATATAAAGTAGTGGCATATGGGTAAATATGCATAAAGGTTTGTGAGTGTGCACGTAAATCAATATTTCCTTTTTTGGTAGTGTGCAAATTTGTGTGGGACGTCCCAATAAGGAAAGTGTGCAAATTCCTGTGGGACAGAGGGAGTAGCATGTACCCTTAACTGTAATTGCTAAATAATTTTTTTTTACTGTGTTACATCTTTAATTTCAATTAATCTTTAATAATCATACGACATTAATCTATCAAACAGGAAACTCAGTTGATCTCTAATAACCATACGACATTAATCTATCAAATAGGAAACAAAATTGTAGAACACTTGTCAATATCATCGATGATTTAAACAGCACCATTAACAGAAGAACAATCGAAGAAATGATCATATCAAGTAGGAAACAAAATTGTAGGACACTTCTCAATATCATCGATGATACAAAGAACACCATTAACAGAAGAACAATCGAATGATCTTAGTCATTAGGATTATTGGAGAGAGAATCCCAAGTGCAGACATAATCAAACATATATATCACGAGGATTACTGGAGAGAGACCCCCAGGTGTATATATATGTAATCGAACACACACACACATATATATATCAAGAGTTTACATCAACACCATCTAATATTCTTGATGCTATTACATAAGTCATGCAATGAATCAACATTTATAACGTTCAAGAAACACTACACCGTTGTCCTTACAGTGTTGTTGTAGCTCCTTTGAACCAGCAATGTGCAATTTGTCCAATGGCCATGCCTTTCTCAGGAGGGAGAGTGGTGGTGTGGTCAATTTGTTGCAATTTGAGACGGTTAAGTGTGTTAGATACGGCATGATGTTTGAATGCTCTTCTTCTTCTTCTTCTTCTTCTTCAACTGTGATGTCATGTCACTCCCTCCACTTAGGACACCCACTTAAGGTCAATTTCTTCAATTTGGGAAAGACGGTACTTAATGAAGACCGAGTATCCACTCCCAAGAATTCTCATCCCACAAATTCCAAGTCTTCAATTCCAATAATCTCAATTTGTCCTAGACATGGCAGTTTTCCAAGGGGTGGCATTGATGACAATTGCTTGCAATCTGCCAATACAATGATTTGTAGTCGGGTAAAGGGCAACTCTATCCACGTTCAATGGAAGTTTACAGCCTCTATATCCCCATATTGTCAGCGTATGAAGGTTCCATGGGGGCTCGATAGCATCTATCACATTCATCCTCACCCTCCTACATTCCTCATTTTCATCCATCTCATCCACAAATGTAATTCCAAGTTTCTGAAGCTCTATCTTATTCTTCAGTTGTGCTTTCGGGCATCCTCGACCATTACTTCATCACCTCACATAATCTGATTTCCAACTCAAGATGGCCACTACGATAGTTTAAATTTTTCAATAATCCCAACTTGTTCTGACTACTTTCTCCTTGAACTTCACTCACTTTGTGAATACATGTTAAATTGGCTAGTCCTTCAGAAAGTTTAATCAAACTTTCGCAAAACCAAATGTCTAGTGTTTGCAACTCGTGCTAATTACATATACTCTCTGGTAACTCCTTTAGAAACCTATTTAAACTCAAGTCGAGGTTTCTCAAATGAAATAAATTATTGATTTCTCTTGAAATCTTGTCTAGACTGCATTCACATAATTTGAGCATTTGCAAGTGATAAAGCTGAAAAATGATTTTAAGATTTTCATGGAATACAATATGTCCACTCAAGTTCACCCAACTCAAGTGAATCAAATTTTCCATTCCCTGCGGGTGCTTCTTGTAACCTGCGAATTTTTCTAACAAAAATTAATAATTTTTTATTAATAATGTGAAAATGAAAATTACAAAGAATTTGTTGAATTAAAAAATCGAGTAATTGCTTTGGGTCCAATCTCTATTCGATTCTCTGATTCTTCTCTTCGAGTCTTAACTTGATTTGCGGGTTTTTCGGAGTTGGTCCAGAATTGATTTTGGAGTTGGATGTTAATTTGAGGACGTTGAGCTTTATTTCGAATTAGCGTTGTCTTTAGAAGGACTTTGTTGATTTGTTGGAGCTGGTCCGGAGTTGACTTTGGAGTTGGACGTTATTTCGAATTAATGTTGCCCTTAGAAGAACTTTGTTGATTTATCGGAGTTGGTCTGAATTTGATGTTGGATATTAATTTGAGGGCGTTGAGCCTTATTTCAAATTAATATTGCCTTTTTGAAGGACTTTGTCGATTTGTCGGAGTTGGGTCCGGAGTTGACTTTGGAGTTGGGCGTTAATTCGAGGGCGTTGAGCCTTATTTCGAATTAATGTTGCTTTTAGAAAGACTTTATTGATTTATCGGAGTTGGTCTAATTAAATTTGATATTGGATACTCCCTCTGTCCCGCAGGAATTTGCACACTTTCCTTATTTGGACGTCCCACACAAATTTGCACACTACTAAAAAAGGAAGCATTGATTTACGTGCACACTCACAAACCTTTACACATATTTACCCATATACCACTACTTTATATATAAAACTATTTTTTCTTAAAAAATGTGTCATCCCGTAGGATGCAAATTCCTACGGGACGGAGGGAGTATTAATTTGAAGGCGTTGAGCCTTATTCCAAATTAAAATTTGAACAGCTTTGTCTTAACCCTTCTTAATTCTGCTCTAACCCTTTTTTTTTTTTTTAAGAAAAAGGGTTTTTCTTGACAAGACTTCTCTTGGTGTTTGGGACGTCCACTAAATTTAAAATTCGTTGTTGGTTTTTCTAGTCACAATTGTCGATTACGTAATTTAGATGTGTTGTGCAATATTTATATTGTGTAATTTAAATATACTTTAAAAAAATATTCAATTATTATCACAAAATTATTTTTATTGATACTAAAGAGTTACACTCCAGAAGTAGCATGAATAAAGAGCGGCACATATTATTAAAGAGAAAAATTAGATATGAGAAATTAGATTTTTTAGATATGATTTAGTAAAATTAGATATGATTTTTTAATAAGAGAAAAAAATAAAGAGCGGCACATATTATTTTTTTAAATTGTAGAGGGGCATGTGTGTAAAATTTTTAAAAATTGCACATTCAAAAGCACACTTAGAATGAATGTATAAATATTCTAAAAATTACACATTTATCTCTCTTTATAAAATGTCCATCTTTGTAACTGCTACAATTTATAATAGCATGCGCAATTTGAGTAATACCTTTTTGTTTTCGAGTCTAGACTGAGAGGGTTATATGTGTTGAAAAAAGTCTGAATTTATGATGTATGGAGGGATGGAAGGTTGAGTTGAGTAGAAACACATTTGCTGATATAAATCCAACTAAGAGTATTAATATCTGAATTTTTTTAGATTTTTCTCACCTTAAAGTGATTTTTCATCTAATTTTTGAGGAATTTTTATGTACGAGTATAGAATTACTATTATAGCACCATCATCTCGTCATCGCTGTATCACTATCTTTGTCGTTGTCTGTAGCGTTTAGTGATGTGTCAGATGTTTTTAATCAATGAAATGGTTTATTTAATTGGCACTATGACGACAATATCCATTGATATATCGACCCATTGAATTAATATTATCTATTTTTCTAGATCTGCACTCTTTCAAATTCTATCTTTCTTTATTTTTCTATTTTGGGTTTTCCTTTCTAATCTGATAATGTGTCAGATGTTCTTGGATCCTTTAGTCTTTTCTGTTGAGGTGTTGATCCGAAAGAGATAGATGGAGATGATAGATTTAGATGGTGAAAGACAGTTTGGTATGAGGTAATCTTATTCGCCAATGAAACTTTAAAGATTGTTCTTGTGTTTATTTATTGCGTACTCTGCATGTCCCCACGATTGGTTTGAAATAATTTTTATATCTTTAATTTATGGAAAAATCTATTGTACTGTATTGATTATTGAATATAAGAGAGCAATTTCTTCTATTGTAAAAATAAAATCTGAAATTCTCTTTAAGAAATAAAAGTATAATTTAAAATTTTATTAAACACATAAACTTTTATGAGCAAGTTTATAGCATGAAAGTGATACCACAAAATGTATTTATTGATATCATATAAATTATAACACTGTGATATAATTATATCAATAAGTAAATATAATTATATCAATAAGTACATCTCGTGATATCAAAAACTATATTTTATGGTATAAATTTCATACTATAAATAAATTTTATAAAAACACTATTCTAAATTAAAATTTAATACTAGAACATTTCAAAATTCGGGGATAGTATATATAATTAAGCAATTATTTCTCTATTTCCTACCGTCGCACGTGCTTTCTAAAAAAACACTATCACGCATATATATTTATTTATTTATAATCATGATATATATATTTATTTATTTATTTATAATCATGATATATAATGACCATGCATGTCTTGTCGCACCATAGGAAGGATTTCTTTTTGTTCACACATATATGTATGGTTTTGGATGGAGAGTCGGCACACATCCTAATTAGATATTATTATGCATTTTGAGGACAACATCCCTTAATTATTAAGGACAACATGATTTTCGTCGCCTTTTTTCTAAAGAGATCTACAACTAATACGAGGGAGCATGCATGCATAAGTTTTGAAGTATAATGATTTATGTATCTACCAATAAAAATTGTGATTTCATTTCTCCTAAATTAAAGTCTCTTCGAATCCGTGGTTCCGCATGTATATCCAGTGACATATCATAGTGTCCTAAAATTTTAGGGGTCCAATAATCTTTAAAAAAAATTATGTTAATATAGATAAATCTTAATAAAATTATTATTAGATATTAGAGTGATTCTCCTGTGCACTTGGGTGCATGATATGCACCCTTAATTTTTTTGCTATTTCCAATTCAATTTTACTTTTGCCAAAATTCGGTAAAAATTTTAAGCGGATATGCGGGAATGGTGTCAGGTGGAAATCAAAATATTTTAAGTGGTTATGGACTTTGAATTTTAAAATATCAAAAAAATTTAAAATATCAAAATAGTATTTGTCACGTTGGTGCTAATATTTGAATTTTCAAATTTTGAATTATAATATTCCAAAATTTTGATATTTTCTTATTAAAATTAAAAAGTTCTTCAGATTTATATGGTCATTATTTTTTATTTATATTATAATTAGATATAGAAAAAATAATTGTGTCATTAACATTTGAGTCCTAGTTCAATGGTTGGTCCATCAAACCCCAGGAGGTTTATCATACCATTCGAAATTTAAATTTCTTTAGTTATTATGTTAACTATTGTGAATTGTTCTTGAGGTATTGTGAGTTGGTCTTGGTGTATTATAAATTATTCTTGGAGTATTTATTTATATTTGTTCTTGGGGTATTGTGATCTGTTCTTGGGATATTGTTATTTGTTCTTCGGGTATTGAGAATTGTTCTTGGGTTATTGTGAGTTGGTCTTGGGGTATTATAAATTATTCTTGGAGTATTTACTTATATTTGTTCTTGGGGTATTGTTATTTGTTCTTCGGGTATTGAGAATTGTTCTTGGGGTATTGTGAGTTGGTCTTGGGTATTATACATTATTCTTGGGGTATTGTGATTTATTCTTCGGCTATTGTTATTTGTTCTTCGGGTATTGAGAATTGTTCTTGGCGTATTTTCTTAGACTTGTTCTTGAGGTATTGTAAGTTGGTCTTAGGTATTTACTTACACTTATTCTTGGAGTATTGTAACTTGTTCTTGGAGTATTATAAGTTTTTTGGGGTATTGTATGTTGTTATTGAGGTATTTTTGTATAGAATCGTTCTTGGGGTATCATAATTTGTTCTTGGGGTATAATAATTTGTTATTTGGGTATTATAAATTTATAAAATTTTAAAATAATAAGTTTAGCAATTTTTTTAAATTTTATTATGTTCAAATATTTTATTATGTTCTTTTAGAAAAATGTTTGAATTTAATATAGTTTCATATTTATTAATATATTAAATTTTCTACACTAATTTTCATATGCCACAGTTCCCTATATTTTTATGTTTATGCTTTTGAACTTTTATTTTCCACGACATTTATTTGATAAAAAGAAGTTCCTGCAGGGTTTGATGATTTCAACAATATATCCACGGCGCGGCTGCTCCCAGTACAGGATACATAAGGTACTAAATTCCCTTCCCCCCTCATAGCAAACCTTATTAACAAATTATTTTAATTTTTTAGTTATTATGTTAAATAAAAAATATACATTTAATATTAGTGTATAATATTTATATATAGTAACACATTTAATCTTACAGTAAAACATATTTAATTTTACAGTAGCACATATTTGTTCTAATAGTAACACACATTTATCTCCCAATTTATGTTACAATATGGACAAATGTATGTTACTATAAGGACAAAATATATTTTTATGAGAATAAATATGTGTTTCATAATTTATTTATAATCCATTTAAATGTAGGTACATTGTTTCATGTAATACATATGTTATTATATGAAAAAAATAATTATTTATATAAAATTAAATAAATATTTGTGAATAATTAATATTTGTTCTTATAATAACACACATTTTGTTCTTGCATTATGTGCAAAATTATTTATTCTATAAAAATAAATGAATATATGTAAAATAACAACATTTTATTAGATAATAACACAAATTTGCTCTAATAGTAACACACATTTGTCTCCCTTTTTGTGTTACTATATGGACAAATGTGTATTACTATATGGGCAAAATATATTTTTATGAGAATAAATATGTGTTTCTTAATTTATTCGTCATCCCTTTAAATCTAGGTATATTGTTTAATGTAATAAATATGTTATTATATATAAAAAAATTATTTCTATAAAAGTAAATAAATAATAATATTTATTCTTATAGTAACACACATTTGGTCTTGCATTATGTGAAAAATTATTTATTCTATAAAAATAAATAAATATATGTAAAATAACAACATTTTATAAGATAATAACACATATTTTCTCTAATATTAACACACATTTGTCTCCCAATTTGTGTTACTATATGGCAAATGTGTGTTACTATATGAGCAAAATATATTTTTATGATAATAAATATGTGTTTTTTAATTTATTCATCATCCCTTTAAATCTAGGTATATTGTTTCTTATAATACATATGTTATTATATGAAAAAAAATTATTTCTATAAAAATAGATAAATATTTGTAAATAATCAATATTTGTTCTTATAGTGACACACATTTGCTCTCACATTATGTGAAAAATTATTTATTCAATAAAACAAATGAATATATGTAAAAATAATAATATTTTATAAAATAGTAACACACATTTGCTCTAATAGTAACATATATTTGTTCTCCAATTTGTGTTAGTATATGAACAAATATATATTACTATATGGACAAATGCGTGTTACTATAAGGACAAAATATATTTTTATAATAATAAATATGTATTTTTAATTTAATCAATATTTTTTAAAATTTAATTATCAAAAGAAAAAAATAAAATAAAATAAAGGTTAATTTTGCTGGATACATTCTTGAAACACAACTGTTAGAATATTGTACTATTATTTAACTTATTCCACCCATATACGTCTTCGTTATATCTAGAATAATTAGGGATATATAGCCTGGGAGGGAGTATATATTAGCTGCGGCCGGCGAGTATTGGAATAGGTTAATTAAGGCGCGTAACTTAATTTTTTTTTTTAATCTATTTTTAGAAATTTGTACGGTAGAAATTTATATATAAGTTTTTGTCAACTAGTAATAAAAGTATTAAATTAATACAAAATAAAATTCAAGATGAAGTGCCCTCGAGGGGACGTTCTAATCGAAGTCAACTGAGTCACATAAGAAAGAAAGTGAGAACAATACCCCAAGAATAATTATTAATACCCTAAGTACAATTTAGTTATACCTCAAAAATAATTCTTTAATACCTAAAGAACAATTATTTGCAATACCCCTAAAATAACTTGATATACTAAAAAATATACAGTGCGGTGTGTAGTGTGTGTTTCTGGAAAAAGCAAAATAAATTTAAAATTGAAGTAAAAACCAAGTGCATAGTATGCACTTGGGTGCATGCAAGTATTTGCGTAGATATTATATACACGTACACACATTCTCTCTCCTAATTAATGTTGGTTACATATGAAACACCTTATGTATATTTCAAAGCATAAAAATTGGGTTCTTTACCATGTGATACATATAGGTAAGTCACTTTACTATGGGCTCAGGACAAAAAAATTGTTTACTGCCCAGTTCAAATAATACACTTTCCGGCTATTTTTCACCCTATTCTGAAAAAGGTTGGGTAACCCTACTGACACAACCTACACAACCTACCTCCTGCATTAAATCACGTCACTCATTGATTTAATTCATTCAGCTCCCTTCTCTCTCATGCAATTACACTCTCAATAAATTGGTTAATTCACATTTCAAATTTTAGAAACACAAAAAATCTATCTCCACCCTAATCTCTCTCTTCTCCCCCTTCTCTCTTCTCTCTCCTCTCTCCTCTCTCTTCTCCCTTCTCCCTTCTCCCTTCTCTCCCTTCTTCCATGGAAATAAACCCACCCACAGATCTTCAAATTCAATGGGAGTGTCGGTTTGGGAGGGTGGCTGAGATGGCGACGATCGGTTGTGGGTGACGATGGAAAAGCGCCGGACACGAAGAAGCGTTGGGACACGAAGAAACGGCACCCAATCTCCTCCTCTACCACCGTCGCCGACGCCCTCGCTCCGGTCACTGTTCTGCTTTCGAAAACCAACGGGTTTCATTTTAGTGTTGGGTTTTTAGACAAATCTGTGACTGGGGTTTTTACACTTTCCGATCTTCAAATCCGATTTTCCACAAATATTTCCGATCTTCACTTCCGATCTTCAAATCCGGCGACTGGAGTTTTTACACAAATCGGCGACTGTGGTTTTTCCACAAATAGGCGATGGTGAGTTTTTCTGGGCTTGATTTGTTCCGAAAAGATATGTTGTTGCAATTTGATTTCTGGGCTTGCTATCTCGGTTTAATTTACTGGAATTTTTGTTGGGAATATGCTTTTCGGAAGGGCTTCATTGACCACACGACGATGTTGGCATTGCCGAATCAGAGAAGTATCAGCTACGCGCCGCCACTCCCCGTCGCGCATTAAGCTAGCGTGTTTCATTTTCTCTTTCACCTTTCCCCTTCTTTTCTATTTTCAACAATTTTGTTTGTTTCATTTTTTTATTTTATTTGGCTAGTGGTGGATTATTGATTTTAGGGGAAAATTTGTATTATAAAAACTAAAAATTCTTGGTGCTTTGTTTTCCCTTTTTTTTACAATTACTTTTGTGGTTATTAGATACATGCACAGTTGAAGTTTTTACTCTTTTTTAGGTTGGTTTATTTGAATATGGGATAAAATGTTTCCGTTGAATTCTTCATTTAATACGACATTGGTTAATAATGTTTAGTGTAGTGTAGTTGATATGGTCAAACTCTGTGATATGGTTAATTTCAATTATGTTTGTTTTTAAAATTTTAAAGTAATTTAAATTTTAAATTTACAACATATTCAAATTTGGATATGGTTAATCTCAATTATGTTTGTTTTTAAAATTTTAAAGTAATTTAAATTTTAAATTTACAGCATATTCAAATTGGGAAAATAATTTTTAAGAACTATCAATTAATAAATTGAACTTGACCAATTAATAAATTGAACTTGATCAATTAATAAATTGAACTTATTATTCAATTGGTTTTAACTTTTATTTTATATTTTGAACTTATGAATATTCTGAAAAAATCACCTTAAAAAAATCTAAATTAAAAAATAACTAACATTTGAATTCATAAAAAAATTAGTATCCTTATTAAAAAATAACTAACATTTTGACCGCATTTTATTTAATTCAAATGAAAAAAATCTAAATTCATTTTATTTATTAAAGGAAAAAAATCTAAATTAAAAAATAACTAACATTTTATTTAATTCATTTTCTTTTTCTTTCCTTTTTCCGTATTTTGACCGCATGCACAGCTGGTCTGATTTTCTCTTTTTGCTTTTCAAACTGATTTGACCCTTTCCTTTTCAATTCTTTATTTTGTTTTTTTACAATATCCTTTTTATTTTTAAAATTTTACAATTCAAAATTTAAATTTAAATTTTTTCCTTAATTTTTAATTTAAATTTATAATTGAGCAAACACTTTTGCATAATTAAATAAAATTATTTTGCATAATAAAATACTATTTTTGCAGAATGGAGAAAATTTATTTGCATATAAAATAAGAAAAAATAATTATGATGGTGGAATTGATCAATGACAAATTTGATTGATAAGGAGAGAGAGTGAGTGAAGGAGAGAGGAGAGAGAAATGAGAGTTGTTGGAATAAATTTATAATTGAACTTTAAAAAAAACTGAAATTGAACTTTAAAAGAAGCTGAAATTGAACTCTAGTTACAAGCGTTTGAACTTTCCTTTTTTTTGGAACTTATGAATATTTCGTTGATCTAATAAAATTGTAATCAATTAACTGTAAATAAAGTAATTCAATAAAATTAGGCACAAATATTAGAAACATAAAATTAAAATTATTAAAATTAAAATTATTAATTAGAAACATAAATAAAGTAATTCAATAAAATTAAGCACAAATATTAACAAATTATTGCAGATACTAAATATATTAGAAACATAAATAAAGTAATTCAATAAATTTAAAACACAAATATTAGAAACATAAAATTAAGCACAAATTACTATCTAAGAAAATTGCTAACTGCGAGGAGATAATCACGTTGGTGCAACTTTAATTTTTTATTGAGTGAGACCAACAAGCTTTTTTTTTTCCTTTTTCAAACAAACAAATGAGGGGACCGAAAATA
>JAPKLY010000157.1:432165-466552 GCA_026898435.1 Prunella vulgaris | reverse complement strand
CGAGAAGGCGCATCGCCAATGAAAGCGGGATCATGCCTTCAAGAATCGAGATTTCGAGAAGACGCATCGCCACTTAAGACGGGATCATGCTTTCAAGAATCGAGACTTCGAAAAGGCGCACCAATGATGGTGGAACTGTTGCTCGGCTATAGGAGTTATTTCTTGAGCCTGAGCCTTTTTGATAAATTATATGCTTTTCAAGAAAAAGTTTATACGTTGTCCACATTTTACTCGTTAGACTTTGTATGTTAACCTTTTTGCTCTAAATTTTACCCGCAATAGAGATAATTAGCTTGTCATGGGACTTTATAAAGAATTACCCTTTGCGAGATGACTAGCTCGACAAGGGTGTTTAAAGTCGTTCCTCGGTAACTTAGTACAAGCTCGTGCGAGGAAGGTTTTGTCTCGCTACCTTTCGAGAAGGATAGCGCAATAGTTTTTGCTTGCTAACCTTTAAGAAGGCTTGCGCGAGAGATATTGCTCGCTAACATTTAAGAAGGCTTGTGCGAGTTTGATAGAGACTTGCTAGCTCGTGGAGCTTCGACGCAAGTTGTTCGGAACTTGCTTGCTCGATGAGCTACGTCGCAAGACTTTAGGGACTTGCTTGCTCGAAGAGCTACGATGCAAGATTTTCGTGACTTGCTTGCTTGACGAGCTACAACGCAAGATTTTTGGGACTTGCTTGTTCGACGAGCTACGATGTAAGATTTTCGTGACGTGCTTGCTCGACGAACTACAACTCAAGATTGTCATAACTTGCTTGCTCGAGGAGTTACGACGTAAATTTTTTGTGACTTGCACGCTCGAAGAGCTACGGCGCAAGATTTTTGTGACTAGCTTGCTCGATGAGCTACGACGCAAGGTGTTATAAAGAGCATTTTTGCAAGGAAATGGAAAAACTTTTCCTTTGTTCACACATAATTTTTATGTGCCCAATGGGGTTTTAAAAACGAGGTCTATTTAAAAGTGCTTTTGACATGTGAGCATGCAAATAAATTCAAAAATTCTACTCTGAATCAAGCTATGTGTTCTCATAGAGAATAACATTTTTTTTACTTTTATGAAATTCAAACATAAGTGAAAATTTTTGTTTTGGAAATTTCCAAAATCATTTTCAAGATATATGTACCAAAAACTCCCGATTTCTAATATGATTGAAAAATTAAGAATTGCAACATATTAAAAAGGATGTTTGTTGGAGAATACCTGACTGGGGTGGGCAAAAGGTCTTGTCCGACGAATCTTTGAAGTCGTTGAAAATGTTTCAGCTGCCCAACTAAATTATCTGCCTTGTGGAATAGTAATGCATGAACCCACATACACCATAGATGAATAATAACTAAAAAGAAAATAATTCTACTGCTACTACGTAGACTACATAATTTTTTCTCCACTTTTGAGTTGTCAAAGGGGCTCGAAAATTAGGTTCAATTATTTTCTCAAAATTAAATTGGACCCAACCAAAATCTTGACCCAAATGATCATAGGGTAAACTCTTGTCATTCTGTAACAAAGATTAGCTCCCCTCCCTCATTTTATTTATTATTTTTTTCTTTATATTTTTTTTTACTATAGCACAGATGATTGCTTAGTAAATAAACCAAGCCACAATATTTATTTTAGCATACCCTTCATTTGACCCAACAAGTTTTAGAAAGTGGCCCAGAAACCTTTTTGTTAACCTCATACCACAATCTGGGGAGCTATCAGAAAAGCGACTGAGGAGCAGTGGCGGACCCAAGATTTCAAAACTGGGGGTACGATAAACGTTTTATATTTCTCTTTCTATGTAAGCTAGAGTCGCATTTGGTTTCAACGACTTATGTGCTTTATACCCAATTTTATTTTAAAATAATTTCATATTATTTCTACCATTAAGTTTTTTCTAATCAAGACTTGTTCCAAATATGCAAATAAGAATCCATGTATTTTGGAAACAGAAATTCTTTTATAAATAATCAAAATTCATCCCCTTTTAAATGAAGTATATTGCTCAAACATCAATTTGATAGGTGTCGCAAGCCCAAATTAGTCACTAAAAATCACTAAAATAATTTCAAAATCCAACTACACAAAATTATATATTGAAATTAATAAAAAAAATTGAATATTAATTACCTTAAATTAAGTAAAAGATAAGAGTAAAAGAGGTAGAAATAGACAAATGTTTTTTTTGAGTTAGACTATATGGAGAGCAGAGCACGTCTAAAATCAAATTTGATTTTCATTAATTCAAATGAACATTGATATAATATAATCTAAATTAAATATATATAATATATTAAAAGCTAAAATATTTACCTAGTCAACTACACAACTACTCACTCACATCCCACGGCACTACACCAAATAACCAATACATATGATGTTATGAACTTGGTCAATGTTTCTATTATAATATATATATACACCATTTTTTTTTTGAAAAGGGGGTACAACGGTACCCCCATGTCACTCTACTAGGTCCGCCACTGCTCCAGTCGAACCCCAAATCCCACTATTCACTGCACCAGTCCCCGATCTTATGGAAATGATAGCCAGAGCAATCAAACCACTGATTTTCAATCATCTCGGCAGATGATCTTTGGCCACAACAATTCTGAATAACAAAGAATGATGAGAAAAAGAAAAAAATCGCCCTCGTGATATCAAACTGTTGTGCTTCAAGAATATATATATTTTAGCCGCTAACAATAAGGATTCCAGGTTATAGATTATGCTAATTAACAGAGCATTTTATGAAGAAACTTTTGAGTTTTGTAAATTTGTATATGGTACTAATGAAGAATTGAAGTATATGTATAATATTGACATGAAAAGGGAACATGTTGATGATGATAATTTCGTAGAAGTCTGGAATGTAAATGATGAAGAAATCCCAATTTTCTTTCCGTAGAAATTGCAGAAAATAAATGAATTGGATGTGTTCTTTTTAATGAATGGATTTGTACAGACTTGTGCATATGAACCAAAAAACTGTGATAAAGAGGAAAACTTAGCTTAATTTGATGTTGTCGATCTTGAAGATGAACATAGATTCGATTTGTACCCCTTTCTAGCGCCATTTGTTGTTACTGATTTATCAGGTTTAGGGAAGAATTAATGTGACTATTGTTGAATTTCTGATAAACAGATAAGAACAATAAATAAAAATAAAGAACTAAGAGACAACATCCCTGCGGGAGAATCTTGAGAGCCTCCCCTTGAATATTGCTTTGAGTGCCCTCTCAAGATAGCCCCCTAGCTTGTATGTACTATTGATGTCCCCATGAATCAGTTTCCAACCCTTACAAATATGGATGAGACCCTCTATTTATAGAGGGCCAAGTATAAAAGAATGAAAAGACATATTTGCCCTTCACATATGGGCTTATTACAAATAAGTATAACACAGGCCCTACACTATTACATAAAAGAAGTTTGACCCATTTGGGGTTAAACCCAGATTCCGGTAGACCCCGGTTCGGAGGCCCAAAATCATATAATTATGGTCACAACAGTCTTGTATCTTAATTTTCTCCATTCTTAATTCTCTCTATTCTCTACATCAACATTAAGAAAAACTTTTGAGCAAAAAATCTTGTATTTTCCTCCTCAATTTAATCTTAATTAATTTTTCCTAAAAAGTCACCAAATTTACGGTGTTTAACGACCAATTTTTTTTATTTGGGTGATTTGTTGTGGGGTGCATTATGTATAGTTTCTTTGCTATCAAGACAAAGGTGAAATTTTAATTACTATGAAACCACAAAAGTACAATATTTTCCATTCATACCCCTATTGTTGAAAAAGTTGGTAACCCCACTGACTTGCAGGCCTGTACCATTTCACATCACAAAAATTCTGAATATAAATTTATCGACTACTCTCTCTCCACTATTACCTCTCTCTCTTCCCTACCTCTCTCTTCTCTATGCTGATAAATTTTTTGGATGGTGACGACACGATGCAGTAGAGGAAATTTGCGGTGACGAAGAAGAAGCGCCAGCGAAGCTTGATAGATGGCGCGAGACCGAGCGGAAGGATGTTGCCCTTTTCTCCACAAATTGGCGACAGATAGATTCCGTCAATGGTTTCTTCAACGAAAATGGTGGGTAAGTTTTCTGGTTGTGGAGAGAGAGTTTATTTAAGATGTAGGTTCCCATTCTCTATTTTATTTAAAGATTTTTCTGTATTTGATGAAATTCATATGCATCATGACAAAATGGTTTCTGTTACTCGTGAAGAGATTTGTGGGTTTTTCTGGGGTTAGAGATTTATTTTTTGTGATTCTTTACCTTTATCTTTTGTGGGTGTTTTTTAATTTTAAATATGCTTGCCATTTGGGGTTTCCCAGTTTCTGATTTTGTGAATTTAATTGATGCCTTGTTGTGATGAATGCTTGCAGATGATCTGTGCAAATATGTTTCAATAATTGCTTTTATTGAAATCAAAGTCCTCTGTTTAAAAATCGGCGGCTCCTGGATAGAATCGACAAAAGAAGTTCACCGGAATTTATGGTCGCTGCTCAAGGATCACAACCACTTCATATTTTCTCATTAGTTTATGTTTTTCTTTAATGGGGTTCTTTGCTAAATTAAATGTTGTCTTTCTTTAATTGATATTGCAAGTTATTTTGCAGGTTGCATCAGACTTATTTTTTATTTTTAGAATATTTAATTTTTTTTATATACCAACATAGGATTTAGAATGTAATTTTTTATTTTTGTAAATGCATCGTTGAAAGTATAATTCATTGAATGGATGACTAATTCATTGAATTAGTTGGAAATTTTGTTGGAATTTGTTAAAATATTATAATATATAGTCAAACCTAAACAAATTCACCAACTACTCTTACATGATTCATTTGCAATATCTATTTTCATTTTAAATAATTTACAAATTGAACTCGTAAATTATTTACAAGAACTTAATATTTTCTTATTTTAAACTTTTACTTATTTTTTTATACTTATTAATAATTTTTTTCAAATTTAATCAATTTATTTTTTAACTTTATTTTTAAAAAGAGAAGAGATATTTTTTTACAGTATGTAATTGAACTTAACAATTACTTGATTTGAACTTTTACTTATTGTTTTGTAGTTATAAATATTATTCCAAAATTTGATGTAATTTATTTTGCAATTATAAAACTGGGTGAAAAAAATTATTTGGGCCTCTTATAATAGAACTTTAACAATTAATGTATTTGAACTATAAATATGAATATTTAAACTTTTATTTTATTTTTTTACACGTATGAATATTTCGTTGTTTGAAATTAAAAATATTATAAGGGGAAAAAATGAATTCAAAATAAATGAAGAAAAATAATTTGAAGTATAACAAAATCGGGAAAATGAATTCAAAATAAAATCTTGACTATTCAACCTATCGTACTTTCTATGGTTTTTGAAAAAAATGAATTCAAAATAAAATCTTGAGTATTTCCATGGTGGCTCAAAAATATTAGATTTTATAATTTTGAAAATATTAGATTCTGAAAATATTAGATTTTTTTTCTTATTTTGTTTATACTGTACACATAATCTTGAAATTTTTTTGAAACTGTAAAATCGAACTTATAAACAATTGTAATTGAACTTAACAATTTTCAATTGAACTTATAAACAATTTGATTTGATTTTTTTTTACACTTATAAACATTATTTTAAAATCTTATATTTTCAAAATTATAATAATCTAATATTTACATTAGTTAGGAATTATAATAATAATGAATGGACATAAAAATCAACATAAAATCATAAACAGTAAAAATCATTATTTGATTTGAATTTAAATGAATCAACTTAAAAATCAACAATCAAATACTTGAACTTAATCATTATTTGATTTGAATTTAAAATCTAATATTTTCAAAATAGAACTCATTAGAAATGTAAATATCAACATAAAATCCAATAAAATGCAATTTATTTTATTAGTTAGGAATAATAATAAGGAATCGAGAATATGCTTTAACAAACTTAAAGAGACTGGTGGCAAAAAAAAATAGGCCAATTAGATAAAATCTTGACTACTTCCATGGTGGCCCAAAAATATTAGATTTTATAATTTTCAAAATATTAGATTTTTTTTCTTATTTGTTTAAATTGTACGCATAATTTTGAAAATATTTTGAAACTATAAAATCGAACTTATAAACAATTTGTAATTGAACTTATAAACAATTCAATTTGATTTTTTTTACACTTATAAACATTATTGTAAAATCTAATATATTCAAAATTATAATAATCTAATATTTTCATTAGTTAGGAATAATAATAATGAATGGACATAAAAATCAACATAAAATCATAAACTGTAAAAACCATTATTTGATTTGAAAACAGCAGTAACCTGTGGAAAAAAAGAGAAACCGATTAAAAAACAAAGACACCCACAGCGAAATCAAATTGTAAAGGAGAAATTTATATTAATAAATCAATTGGACGGAAAAATTTAGCCCATAACTACGATATGGAAAACACAACATGGACAGATGATGATTATACATTATGGAAGAAGATATATAATATACTTCAGTGGATATGGATCGAAAATCAATTCAAAGATTTTGAATTATATTACCTTGAAAATGATATCTTCAGCGGCGATTACATAAAAGAATAAAAATGATATCTTCAGCGACGATTACATAAAAGAGTGAAAATGATATCTTCAATAACGATCCCTTACATAAAAGAGTGAAATGATATCTTCGCGAAAGGAGTGAAAAATTATATTATATCTTCCCGAAACGGAGATTGTTACATATTTCTTGAAGCTTCAATTGAGTTGGTTGAAAATAGAGAACTTTTTTTAATTCAAACTTGACGTGACAATGATAGAGAAAACTCTTCTTGGGTAATACAAAATTAATAGCAGATGGTAGGGTGGAGGGGTGGGGGGTAGTGGGGATGTCAGTCTACGGAATATAGGAAAATGGGCTAAATGTAAATATAATTTTGGTAGTGATCTGCCAACAACATTTATTAAAACGGTGTAACTAGGAGGCAATTTCCCTTTTTAGGGTTTTTATGTTGGTAATTGTTTGATCTTCTCTAATTATTTAGTTTCAACCATTACATTTGAGTCCTTATTTTAAAAAGTAGCACAGGGCCTCTATATTTTTTGGGACGAGCCTGAGTCTCTTGTGCACTAAATGCATCGTATAACTCAAATGTATTTTTTAGATATTATAATTATTTATAATTAAAAAATTATACAAATTATTATTAAAAAGTTACACTACTAAAAATATATTTTTCAATAATAACACGTGTGACTTTTCAGTAATATTTTGTGTAACTTTTTAATAATGAACTTGAGTTGCAAGGTGCACCTGTTACTTACAAGACTAAGGGCTTGTTTGCAAAGTCATTTGAAAAGTGTAAAATCACTTTTTTTTAAAAGTTGGTGTGATCCAACTTTTTAAATAAAAAAGTGATTATAAGTTTCTAGTTATTTTTGCAAACAAGCCCTAACTCTTTCTCCCAATTCAAACATTTAATTATTATTTAATCAATTGATTAACTCTAAAAATACAACCAAATTAAACAGTTTACAAAATATTCTTGTTCCGACAAAAAAAATTATTCGTTTGAACTCGTTTAATCTCAATGATATACAGTTTGTTAGCTCATCTCTATTCAATTACATCCTTAATATATAAAACAATCAACACCGATAAAAATAAACTTAAAATTAATATAAATAATTTTATTATAAAATTAAGTCTTAGTCATGTATGCACCAGGTGCACCGTACAACTGAAGTTCATTTTTAAAAAGTCACAACATATTACTGGAAAATCACACATTTTATTCCTGAAAAATATATCTTTAATGGTGTAACTTTTAATTAATAACTTGTGTAATTTTTCGGTAATAAAGTAATAGTGTAACTTTTTAAAAATCACTACAAAAAAAAATTGTAATTACCAACGGATTTTAGTGACCGAAATATCCATAAAAAATTTATGAGGGAATTTAAAATTTTTAACACAGATTTCTGTTGAAAACTTATTATTTTATTAAGAGGCACATTTATGTGAAACATACTATATTAAAAATTCACGGATCCTTAACCGGGTCGGGTCGAATTTGGTCATTTCTTTTTCAAAATTTTCACAACTATAATTCCAGATTTTTCGCTTCCAAGTATGTTACAATTTGGGTAAATGTATGTTACTAATAGGCAAAATGTGTGTTACAATCAGATTAAATGTTGTTTTCTTACATATATTCATTAGTTTTTGTAGAAATAATATTTTTTCATTCAATCTAATAAAAAATGTGTGTTACTATAAAAAAATATTATTTTTCATAAATTTTTATCTTTTTCATAATATTTATGAGAAAACAATATATTTTATTATAGTAACACACATTTTGCTCTTGTATTATATGAAAAATTATTTATTATATAAAAATAAATGAATATATATAAAAACAACAACATTTCATAAGATTGTAACACACATTTGCTCTAA
The DNA here is from genome assembly GCA_026898435.1 of Prunella vulgaris. NCBI lineage: Eukaryota > Viridiplantae > Streptophyta > Magnoliopsida > Lamiales > Lamiaceae > Prunella > Prunella vulgaris. The sequence goes on along the minus strand of JAPKLY010000157.1, from coordinate 458,067 downwards.
TAGTAGCACACATTTACTCCCCAGTTTGTGTTGCAATATGGGCAAATGTGTGTTACAATATAGGTGAATACGTGTTACTGTAAGAGAAAATGTACTTTTATAAGAATAAATATATATTTTTTAATGTAATTATCATTACTTTAAATCTAGATATATTGATTCATATATTAACACATTTTTTTACTATTTTATATAAGTTATTATATATAAAAAAAATATCTATACAAATAAATAAATATTTATGAAAAACAATATGTTTTCTTATAGTAACGCACATGATTTTTCTCTTATATTATGTTAAAAACTTTTTATTCTATAAAAACAAATGAATATATGCAAAATAACAACATTTTATAAGATTGTAACACATATTTGCTCCCCAAATTGTGTTACTACATGTGAAAACATGTCTTACTGTAGGATAAAATGTATTTTTCTTTAAGAACAATTTTTTTTTAAAATTTAATCATCATCCCTTAAAGCTAGATATATTGATTCATGTAATAACACATTTTTTACTATTTTATATGTGTTATTATAAATAAAATAATTATTTATATACAAATAAATATATACTTATGAAAAGGTAATATTTTTTCTTATAATAACACACATTTTTCTCTTATATTGTATGAAAAAATGTTATTTCTACAAAAACAAGTAATATATATGTAAAAAATAACATTTTGTCTGATTGTAACACACGTTTTACATTAAAGTAACATGCATTCGCCTAAAAAGTAACATACCCGAGAGCGAAAAACCTGAAAATTGTGCTTGCGCAAGAATTTTAGAAAATTACCCATAATTCAACCCGATCCAACTATGAATTCATGAATTTTTTATATATATTGTATGTTTCATATAGTAAAACGTTTTATATAGGTTTTTGTCTTTTATTAAAAGAGAAGAGTATTATTTATTATAAAAAGATAGACTGAAAAATCTGTCAATAATATATTTTATTATTTTTTATGAAAAATTTGTCAGTAGAATTTTTATAGGATTTAAAATTTCTAAATATTTTGTGCTATAAAAAACAGTTTCGATTAAAAAAATAAAAATAATATCAGCAGGAATGATCGTACAAATTATCAAAGAATATAATTAAATTTATTTATTCATAAAATTATACTGACAGATTTTATCTGTCTAAAATAATTTCTATTGATTTAAAAATATGCACCTTATTTTCTCAATAAAAAATTAAAAAGAATTAATATATTAATAACATATATTTTCTCAATATTTTAGCATTGTTTGGGTCATCTTGCTCGCTGTCTTTTGCCAGTTTCGATTTCTTGTTTTACGTAACTTTTTCTGTTTTACAGCCTTAGCATTCTTTGAGATTTTTTTCCGCCTTGTAGTAGTCATTCCAAGCCTTAAGGAACTCGAGAACAGACTCTTTCGTAGTTTTTGGCCGAAATGTGTTAAAACCCTCTTCTTTTTTCGATTAATAAACTAACATTGGGCGTCGTCATTTGGAGGCAAGACTGGGGGTGAGGGTGAGTGGGCATTTTGAGCGGACACTGGGGGTGAGGCTGAGTGGGCATTTGGAGCCGATAGTGGGGGTGAGGGTGGGTAAGATATGAAATGGTGAGATGGTCACCCTACTTTTGAAGGAAAATATTGAATTGAAAAAGGACATTCTGTTTTTCTTTTGCTTTTGTTAGAACAAAAGGTAACCATGACCTCTTATGTAGAGAACTTCCAAGGAACCTTGAAAATTTGATTTTTTTTTTTAAGTCACATAAAAAACCTGCTACTGGCTATGTTTAGTAATCAATGCCTCTGTCTGAATCCTTATTTCCTTATATGTGTTAATTCATGTCTACAATCTTTCATTCATGTCTAAAACCCTATTTTCCTTATTTGTGTTATCTGCAAGTTTTTAATTCTTGGGATAAAGACAGCTCATTTGCCTATCTTCATGTTATCTGCAAGTTTTTAATTAGCTGGATAAAGACAGTCCATGCCTCTGCAATGCAAATACGTACTCTTAATTATTTACCCCGAATTAAAGAATTAAAATGCAACTTTAATGTGGCTAAAATTTTAATAAGTATTCATATTACATATATATGTAATTTTAATAAGTATTCATGTTATATATATATTCATATATGTAATTTTAATAAGTAATTTTAACATGAATACATATATATATGTAACATGAATACATGTAATTTTAATATATAATTATATGTAACATGAATATATATATATATATATATATATATATAAGTATATTAATAATTAAATATATATATATATGTATTCATGTTATATATATACATATATGTAATTTTAATAAGTATATATATATGTATTCATGTTACATATATATTCATATATGTAATTTTAATAAGTAATTTTAACATTAATACATATATATATATATTCATATATATGTATTCATATACATGCATTCATATGAATATATATATATATATATGTATTCAAATACATATATGTATATGTATATACATATATATATGTATAAATATTAAAATTACACACACACACACACACACATATATATATATATATGTTGAATGATTTTACTAATTGTAATGTTATGTGGCTAATTAATCTATGAAAATCACTCAAACAATAATTAAAAGATGATAATTGGAATAATCAAGTGAAATGTAGAGAGAATTATAGAGAGAATTATAGAGAGAGAATAATCAAGGGACACAACCCATAGAATAAGTAAGAGACACAACCTGTAGAATAAGTAAGGGACACAGCCCAAAGAACAATAAACAATAAGAGACAATCCAAAAACCTAATCGAGACACAACCCGAAACTATGTACAATCAAAATAGTTTACAAACTGTTTCAATGGTATACAAATCTATTCTAAAGTGCAGGATCTACATGTTATACTTCAGATTGTACTACTTGTAACAATTGTATTATATTCACAAAGTTTCTGAAGCACAAAAATCAGAAAGGAAGCACAAAAAAATCACTATTTCTTTCTTTTCCTCTTATATTTCTTGACATCTCCTACCTGTTTGTTTTTTGTGTCTCGAATCGCCTTTAATGCAGTCTTCTTCTTACAGAAATCAACCACTTTTGATCGTATTTCACTTCTAATGATGTTCACATCACTTTCAACAATTCTTGTTCAGTACGTACCTCTTAGAGCTCGACGCACCAAATCCTTGATTGGAAGATAAAATATACAAAAAAATTAATATGATTTACATTAGAACGACAATTCGAAATTATCAAAGGATCAATAAAAAGTTGCACACCCTTCCCAAATTTGGAGTATCATATACTTCACCATTGAATGATTCCATGTTGTTCATTAAGAAAATGCCGCAATCAACATTCTACCTCTTAGATTTCCAGCAAAATGCAACAATTTCTAATTCAAATGATAGAACATTTGTTGCATATGGGTGTTCATAACCATCCAAAAATACTGAAATCTGTTCCCTCTATTAGAAAGAAAAATTCTTCAAATTAACAAGTAATAATATATATATATATATATATATATATGTATATAAAAGAACATATATTTTACCACTATTTCAACAGCCTGAGTATATTCAATAGGATCATCATACTTCCTATTGTCTAAGTATTGCAATTTATTTTGCCCAAAGTTGATGACAGTAGCAAAATAATGATCATTCATTCTGATTGGCACAAAAATCTACAAAACAAAAAACAAAAAACCCATTAAAGATATATAAAAAAAAGTACATAACCATCCCAAACCACAAGATATCAATAAATAGAACACCATTATTGTTTCTTACCATATTCAAGAGCTTAAAGTCAATAGGTGTAGACTGAAATTGAGTCCAATTTCTCCAACAGTCAACAATGTTTTATTTATTATCTTTAGGAAGTCCAACCCCACAGATAATATTTGAAAGGTACAACTATCAAATTAAGAGAATAAATCAGTAACCAACACCTTTCTAGAAGTATAAAATAATTTAACAAGAGAATCAAAAAAAGAAACTTACACTATGACCAGTATAAAAAAAGAATGTTCTTTTAGAGTTGTCAATCTCCTTTGAGTTGTTCAAGATTAAGGACCATGCATCAATAATGGATTCCAATCTTTTCGTCGTGTCACAAAATAATTCTTCCCACTAGAAAATATAAAATTATAGTAGACTAAATAAATATTTACAGATTGGTGATAGTGACTTACTCATTTTCCACAAATTCATCATGTAACATGCAGTAATCAATAACCTCTTTTTCTTCTCTTCTCAGAATTTCCAGAAATTTTTTGTTTTCTTTGATGAATCCAGAAATATAATGCTCAGGCTCACCTCCTAGCACCCAGTCATCCTCTTTATTCTTTTTGCAGCTAGACACATTAATTGCTTCATTTGCTTCCGTGAACTCATCATCATCAAAATCAGGAAGAAGTCTGAAAGAAGGCATATCGTCGGCTACTTTTTTCATTTTTTTGTACTCAGCCTCTACTCTATCAACAAAAGCATGCAAGTCCGCATCTGCAAAGAATTTGTCATCCGAGTCAACTGAATCAGTTTCATCTATAGCAGGAGAATGTTTCACAGACATGCTCTCTTTGATCTCCATAATCTTCTTCATGTGAAAATCCATCATGATCGTTAGATCCCTACTCATTTTCATCACCGATGCATGGACAGCCTGCACTAATAACATAATTATAGAATCTATGAAATTTGTAAAATATTAAATGTATATTGAAAAATATAAATCATATTTAAATTAAGAGGTAACTTACATCTTTTGCATTTTTTTTCAATTTCTGAGTCGGTCAAGTATCCATTCGGCATTTCACAAGTGAAGGTAAAAGTTGATGGAGAATCATTTTTCTCTTCACAATATCTCCTCTCATCCTTTTCAGAAAAGACCCTTTCGGGTTGGTCAACTTTCGGGTATGTCATCTTTGATGTAACAGGATAAACGCCCTTAACCCACTCACCAAAACCTAGTTGACCCGTAGCTAGTTCTTCATCCGTTCTTCTCTTCAATTTCTCGCTACTCCAATGTTGGATAAGTGGTAGAGTTGAAGGCTCTACAATCTTTCATTCATGTCTAAGACCATATTTTCCCTATTTGTATTATCTGCAAGTTTTTAATTACTGAGATAAAGACAGCCCATTTGCCTATTTTCAAGTTATCTACAAGTTTTTAATTAGCTGGACAAAGACAACCAATTTGTCTGTGCAATGCAAATACGTACTCTTAATTATTTACCCCAAATTAAAGAATTAAAATGCAATTTTAATATGGCTAAAATATTAATAAGTATTTATGTTACATATATATGTAACATGAATACATATATATATATATGAATACAGTGATTTGATACATTCATGAACATCTCATAGATATATATACGTATATGTATATTAAAATTATATATACATATATATATATACGTATTCATATACATATTGTTGATAGGCGAACTTAATCCAAGGGCTTAACACAAGGGAGCTCGGCGAGGTAGGTAAGGACCTCGCCGAGGTCCCCTACGGGCCGAAGCCGAGGACTGGTTATACTAGGGGAGAGAGAGGGCCATAGGCGAGCTTCCCCACTGGGATAGAAGCTCGCCCCTATCCGAGGAGACCTTATCGAGGTCCACCACTACATCACCCCCAAGAATCGCACAAGGCAAAAGAGCTCGCCAGGTAGCTCGCCTAGCCTAAGAGCCCAGTTAGCGGGTGTACAAATAGGATATGTACATGTAGTAGGAGGAGAGCTTTGTAAGGGTGGCATTGTGAGGGACCGAGGCGGGGGTCACGGACCCTCGTCAACACCAAGAGCCCAATAGGCTCATAAGGTGCCACCTCACACTTGCACACCTATAAATAGGCCCCTCTTGTACTATTCAAGAACAATTCAATTATAATACAACAAACACTTTCTCTCTCCAAACTCTTTACTTTCTCTCTCTATATTATCCAAGAACACATAAATTCTTGGATTATTGTTTGGTAGAATTAATACATTATAATAGCCACATAAACAAACACGATTAGTAAATTCTATCAACAATTTGGCGCTAGAAGAAGGGTCATTAACCCAAAAATTTGAGAGTGAAAAGTTAGGGTTTCTTTGAAGGTTTGAAGATTTGAAGGTGTTCTTGACCAAAACTCAAGAACACTTGAAGATACACATATATTTTCACCCTTTGAACAAAAACCCAGATTCTCGGGCAAAAACCTAGATCTTCAGATTTGTAAATTCTGCCAAAAAAGTTTTCAAACGCACGCGTGTACACGAATAAACCAGATTTTGGATAATTTGTTGCACGTAACGTTGGACAAAAACCCGTGAAAAATCACCCTGGCCGGAAGTCAGGAACCTCGGTGAGCTTCCCTACCTTCCCCCGACGAAAGCCCAAAATGCCTAAGGAACAAACCTCAGCGAATACCCGGAGGTGGAAGGGAGGTAACCAAGACCAGGCTGAAGGGGAAACCTCACACCGAGCCCCCAGAAGAACAATGCTCCTCGACCTCCGTGAGTTTCAGTAACTCAGGAGGAGTTGAACCCCTCCCTAAGGGACCTCGCCAACAACCCCGATAAGCTCCAACGCACAATTGCAACCTTGCAAAGGTTGCAACAAAGACAGCACGATGAGCTCGCCCTGGTACCTCGGTGAGCTCCAGCCACCGAGGCTAGGGAGCAGACGAGGCCCTCCCAGGGCACCCAGACCCGAGGAGATTAAAGCAACCTTCCCACCGAGCAGAAGGCGAGCTCGGCCCAAGCTCACCAACACCGGGAATGAGCTGGGAAGGCCAATGTGGTGGAGGAGCCCACCCTACACACCGGGTGAGCTTGGGCCTACACCGAGGCATTCGCCACCCACAAATCACTAAGGAGGGAGGTCCTCCAGGGCCGACTGGGGCCGAGGTGTGGGGAGGACGAACGAACAGCGGCCCCCGCTACATCTCAGAGGGGAGAGTCAGACCTACAACCTCGTAGGTCCGCCTATGAGCGGTTGAGAAGGCCCGCGACCGATAGATTGGGCCCCAACGGCGGACGCTAATTCCGACCCGTCACGGAGGGGTCACCCCAGAGTGAGGCACCTCGGGGGCATGCGTCACGAGGCGCACGACCTTCGAGCAACCTCCGCCGAAGATGACCCACAACGACGAGCTGGCCTCGCTGAAAAAGGCCGTTGAAATGCTGCAAGCACAAGTAGCAGCCAAAGCTGGCGGACCTGACGCCACCACTCTCCCCATATCTCCGTTGGCACCCGCCATCCTCCGAGCACCGGTCCAGAAGAAGGTCCAATTTCCGATGATGTCTACATATGAGGGCGAATCTGACCCGAAGGTCAACCTGGCCAAGTATGCGGACTTTATTATTTCGGTGGGTGCCACCGACTCCACTCAGTGCCGAAACTTCCCGCTGACCCTAGGGGATCGAGCTCACCGTTGGTTCTCATCACTCGCCCCAGGGTCAATCCACTCATTTGGCCAACTCTCGCGGGAGTTCCTAGCCCACTTCTCCGGGTTTGGATCCTACCTTACCCAGAAGCACCGACTCGCCAACATCCACCAAGGCGAGAGTGAGTCCGACCAGCAGTATCTGGAGAGGTTCGACAAGATACTGCTGGAAGGTGAACCGCTGAGCGAGGATACAAAAATCGTCGAGGTGATGGCGGGCCTCAAAAAAGGTACTGAACTCTGGAAGGAGATGCACCTAGCATGCCCGAACACCTACACCGAATTTTGGCACAAAGTCGGGGTGTTCGTACCCATGCAGGAGGCCCTCCAGAAAGAGGTCGGTGCCTCAGAGAAGAAGAGGCCCTATGGGAAGAAGACCGGGGCACATACAAGGCCCCCCGGAACTTGAAAGCTTTTGGCGACGGGGATGAGTTCAAGGAGAAGCTCAACCAGGTCCTCACTGTCTCCGTCAACCACGTCTTTACTGCGGTCAAAGACAAAGCCTTGTTGGAGGAGCCTAGGAGAATTCGCCAGGACCGTGCGAAGCTCAACCCCAACAAGTATTGTGCCTACTACCAGTCAATCGGCCACTTCACCAGCGAATGTCGAGACCTCCTCAAACAACTATAGAAATTTTATGAGGATGGGAAGCTGGCCGAGTTCGTAAAAAAAGCACCGGCAAAGAGGCCCAGGTTCGACAGGAGGGAGACCTCCGATGATGAGGAGGAGGACGCGGGTCAACGTGGTCCTCAAAATAGGCAAAGGGGACCTCCCCAACCTCAACAAAACCTGGAGCCCACCCGAGAACTCCTAGTTCTCAAAGAAGAGATCGGAGCTGCAGGAGGTCTTCAAGATGGGGGATCCTCCATCTCCAAAAGGAAGAGGAAGGCCGAAATTCGGGCCGTGAACCAGGTCCAAGAAGGCAGCTCCAGCTCCAGGCCCGTCGCACAACTCGCTGATGAGCTGACATTCTCTTCGGCGGACCTGGAAGGGGTACTGACGCCCCACAACTACTCGTTGGTGATAACCACCAACATCATGTACGTCCAAGTTCACAAGCTACTTGTGGACACCGGCGCTTTCACCAACATTCTCTTCAAATCCACCTTAGACGCCTTAGGTGATTTTGAGACGTACTTAGAGCCTAGCAATGCTAGGATAGTGGAGTTCGGAGATGCTGTAACCGTCCCCCTAGGTAGTATCAGGTTGAGCGTCCAGCTTGTATCGGCTGAGGACCAGGAGAGGAGACTGACTAGGTTATTTGATTTTCTTGTTGTCGACCAGCAGTCCTCCTACAACGGTTTCCTTGGCCGCCCCTTTATTAATAAATTCAAAGTGGCGTGTTCGACCTACTACTACTGTTTAAAATTTCCAACACCAAAAGGTGTCGGAACTATAAAAGGCGACCAGAAAAAGGCCCGAGAGTGTTTGCTCCAAAATTAAAGATGGCCGAGTCAAAAAGTCTGTGATGCAGGTTCACATCCTTGAAGAGGACGTACAGATTCCAGCAAACGAGCCAAACATCCTGGACATCATCTCAACAGAAACCGAGATGATGGAGGTAGGCGATCTACCGGAAATAGACCAAATCCCTGAACCTGCGCAAGACACACGACCAGTGCCGATGGAGGGAATAGAAGAGACCTAAAATAACCAAGTGCGGGAACCCGTGCAAAGCTCACTACCCGCGCCCATGGAGGGGGTCGAGGGCACCCAAGGCGGAGAACCTCCCAGGAGATCAAGTACCAGCGCAAATGGATGTTGATCCAACTCCCCAGGTTGCAGAACCTTCCCAAATTGGCAAACCACCGGAGGTATTGACAGTTGAAGAACCTGTCCAGGACGAAACCCAAGGTGATAACCTCGAACCGCGCCTAGGTTATGAACCTGCGCAGATGTTGCAAGAGGAGTGGGATGATTTCATCAGTGACCCGAGGTGGAAAAGCCAAAAGAGGAAAGCCACCCCCATGGAGGAATTGACAGCACTCCCGGTGGACCCGGAAAGGGACTTGGAGCTCTTCATAGGTTCTGAGTTACCTGAACCGTACCAGTCGAGAATGGAGCTATTTCTGATGTCCAACTTGGATGTGTTTGCCTGGTCCTACGAAGATATGACAGGGATCCCGTTGGAACATGCGTGCCACCAGCTCAACATAGATCCGACAAGGAGGCCCGTCCGCTAAAAACGAAGGAAGTATGGACCAGATAAGTACGCAGCCCTAACCGTTGAAGTGGGAAAGCTGTTGGACAAAAAGCTGATCAAGGAAGCCTTATGTCCACAATGGGTCGCGAACCCAGTCCTAGTGAAGAAACACAACGGAAAGTGGAGACTGTGCATCGACTTCACAGACCTAAACAAGGCATGCCCGAAGGACAACTTCCCACTACCCCACATCGATCAGCTCGTAGATAGCACCGCGGGCTACGAGATGATGACGTTCATGGACGCCTTCGTGGGCTATCACCAGATAGCATTGCACCCAGACGACCAGGAACGTACGATATTCTACACCAACAAAAACATGTATTGCTGGGAAAGGATGTCGTTCGGACTTATCAACGCCGGAGCACCTACTAAAGGTTGGTGAATAAAATGTTCGATCAGCACATCGGCGAGTCTATGGAGGTGTACGTGGACGATATAGCTGTCAAAAGTTTGAGAAAGGAGGATCACCTCGACCACCTTAAACAAACCTTCGACATACTACGCCACTACAACATGAAGTTGAACCCCAAGAAGACCAGTTTCGGTGTGCATTCAGGAAAGTTCCTAGGGCATCTGGTGAGCCAACGGGGAATAGAGGTCAACCCAACGCAGGTCCAGTGCATAATCGAGATGGGCACCCCCGACTCTATGCAGAAAATCCAAAGATTGACCGGGTGTATGGCGGGCCTAAACAGGTTCATCTCCAGGTCTGGCGATCAAAACAGTCCATTTTCTGAGGCAATCAAGGCAAACACACGGAGGTACAAAGAGGCGGCTAAAGTCAACAAGCTCCACCTCAAAAACCACTTCGTGTGGACGAGCGAATGCCAGTGAGCCTTTGAAGATATTAAAGCATACCTGGCAGATACGCAGGTCCTGTCAAAGCCAGTACCTGGTGAGAAGCTGTACCTCTACCTCGCTGCATCGGATGTTGCCATTAGCTCTGTCCTGGTTCGAGAAGAGGTAAAAACACACCTACCAGTATATTACGTAAGTCAAGTCTTACACGAAGCTGAGTTGCGGTATACCCCAACGGAGAAGCTGGCTTATGCACTGGTGATGAGTGTTAGAAAATTGAGGCCCTACTTCTTCGACTATTCGGTAGAAGTGTTGACAACATTCCCGCTAAGGCAAATACTACAACGGCCAGACACTGCGGGACGCTTGTTGAAATGGTCACTAGAAGTTAGCCAATACGGGATAACCTACGCTCCCCGGACAGCGATCAAGGGACAAGTGCTCGCTGATTTTATCATCGAGCTGACTTTCCCACAAGATCCGACGAGGGGACGTATAGCTCTGTGGTACCTCTACATAGACGGATCATCGACTAGCACATCAGCAGGCGCCGGCGTAGTTCTGATCAGCCCAGATAGACAAGTCTTCACCTCCGCAATACGGTTCGACTTTCGAGCAACCAACAATGAAGCAAAGTACGAAGCTTTGATAGCCGGACTTAGGTTATCATTAGCTGTGGGGGCAACCAATCTTAAAGTTTTCAGAGATTCCCAGCTAATAATATCCCAAGTCCGGGGGGAGTACGAGGCAAAAGATCAACAGATGATAGCCTACTAGAAGATAGCGGCGCATCTGATCTCGATGTTACGCAGGTTTACATCAATCAGATACCGCGGCTGGAAAACACGCAAGCAGATGCCCTAGCCCGACTAGCTACCAGTAACAGCGAATTTGAAGTCACGGAGGTTGTAGTCACCAAACTAAAGAACCCCTTGACGTCCGATTACAAAGTAAATCAGACCTCGAGTGGGGGGCAGGAAGAGGACAAGGATGGTGATGGTGAAGATTGGCACACTCCAATCCAAAAATACTTAAAGGATGGAACAACCCCCGAGGACACATGGGAAGTTAGTCGGCTAGTGAAACAAGCTGCCAGATATACGCTGCTGGATGGCCAACTCTACAAACGTGGATTCTCCCTACCGCTGTTCAAATGCTTATCTAAGAAGTAATGGTTCGAGGTGTTAGAAGAAATTCACTAAGGAATTTGCGGAAGTCACCCTGGGGGGCAAGCTTTGGCATACAAGACAATCAGACAAGGGTAATACTGACCCACTCTACGCAAGGACGCTATTAGCTTCGCGAGGAAGTGCCGAAAGTGTTAACTTTTTGCACCTAATATCCACTCCCCAGCTACCCAACTGAAGTCGGTTTTCAGCCCATGACCTTTTGCAAAATGGGGTATCGACTTGATCGGCCCATTCCCACCTGGCAGAGGCGGTGTAAAGTTCGATGTTGTTACACTAAGTGGGCTGAGGCCGAAGCACTCACAACTATAACACAAGAAAGAATGATCAACTTCATATGGAAGAACCTGGTTTGCCAATTCTGACTTCCGCAATCGATCATCACGGACAACGGAAGGCAGTTTGACGGCCAAAAGTTGAGGGACTTCTGCGGTTCGTGGAATATCAAGAAGCACTACTCAACTCCATACCATCCAAAGTCAAACGGCCAAGTCAAGGCGGTCAACAAAATTCTGAAACACATTGTTGAGCAATTCTCATAATGGAAAGTTTATGTGGCTAATTAATCTTATGGAATCACTCAATCAATCATCAAAGATATGATCTTGGTTAATTATAAGGATAATAGAGAGAATTGTAGAGAGAGAAATTCTTGTGATATATCTCTTGTGTAGGAAATTTCAGATCCTTACAAATGAGAAATTTACAACTATTTTTACCATCCTATGAGTGAGGTGGCATTATTTTAAGCCACATGGCTTCTGATGGTGACAAATGTCCTCCACTTGTCACCACCTTAAGGACTCGTCCCACTAACTCTAACCCTAACAACCTATGCCTTCCTCTTAGGTTCTTTGGACATCTTGTGTCTTCATTCCTGGGAGCGAAGGGTCGACCAGCTGGGCGAGCAACGTGGCGAGCAGGTGGGCGAGCACCTTCAGGCCTGACCTCGTGGCTTAATGCCTCGCCACCCCCGGGTTGGGCGAGCAAGGCGACGAGCAGGTGGGCGAGCATGGTGGTGAGCACCTTTAGCTTGATCAAGTGGCTTGATGCCTCGCCACCTCTGAGTCAGGCGAGCAGGTTGGCGAGTAAGGTGGCGAGCAACTCAGATATGGCCACGTGGGCTTGTTGCCTTGCCATCCTTGAGTCATCGTGGCGAGCAGCCCGGGCGAGCAACATGGCGAGCAACTCGATTTTGGCCTCGTGGGCTTGATGCTTCGTCACATCAGGGCTCGGGAACACAAGTTGGCGAGCACCTCGGCGAGCACTTAGGCGAGCAAGCTGTGTGATGGCCACGTGGGCTCGTTGCCTTGCCCATCTTGGAATCAGGCGAGCTTCCAGGCGAGCAGCTCGGCGAGCAGCTTAGCGAGCAACCTGTCCTTCAGCCTGTTTATACTTTAATCTCTCTTCAATCATGAAAGTTAATTCCTTTTATCAACACAAGAAAGGACGCTGGGCAGACGAACTCCCGGAGGTTCTGTGGTCTTACAGAACATCATACCGAGCCAGCACCGGAGAAACACCATTTGCCTTAGCCTTCGGGACCAAAGCAGTTGTACCGGTGGAGATCCAGAATAAGACTTGGAAGGTGGTAGGGTTCGACGAAGGAAAGAACGACGAAGCCTTGGCAGTCGAAAAAGATCTGATTGAAGAGACCAGAGCTTCGTCGGAAATGAAAAATGCCACCTACAAGCGTAGAGCAGAAAAGTACTACAACTCCCAAGTCTGTGACCGAAGGTTCAAAGTTGGGGACCTAGTGCTGAAAAGGAAGTTAATTGCCCCACCGGGTGTATTCGGGTCAAACTGGGAAGGACCGTTCCTGGTTACCGCAGCCTGGGCAAACGACATATATGACCTTGAAGACGCGGAAGGCAACACCTCGTCGTACACCTGGAGTGCGGCGCATTTAAAAAAGTTTTATCAATAGGTCGAGATTTTGTAATAGACTAGCTGAAGGTTCACATCAGAAACGTTGATAGCAGCCAATGTAAATTACGTTACTACGCAAAGTTAGAAGTCTTTCTTGAAAAATATCCAACTGCTCGGAGGTTCACAAAAATATCCGACCGTTCGAAGCTCCGTAGATGCGCAAGGACCAAGGTCCCAAATGTTATAATCTAAAGGCTCAAAAGGCAAAGGTCAAAGTGCCCAAGGTTAGCGAAGGTATCCTTCTTAAAGGATCACCAAGCACCTACTGACATAAGTAAGAAAAATCACAAAAAGACAGTTAAAACGTCTAAGGCAAGGTTCATGAAACCAGACCGCCCAAAGTGAATTAAACAAAGTACAACTCGCCACCCTGAGTGGTTTAAGATGAGCAATTCGTGGCCCTAAGTGGTGTAAGACGAAGAATATGTACTATTAAAACAGAGGTACAATTCGTAGTCCTAAGTGACGTAAACGAACAATTCGCTTCTCAAGAGTAGAGTAAGACGAACAGTTAAGTACCGAAAATATAAAAAATGAGCCAATTGAAAATATAAAAAATGAGCCAATATAAAAAACGAGCCAACAAGGGCAAAGTTGGAACAAAAGAATCGTATATCATTCAAAAATACTTGAGGAATTTTCAAGCAAAAAATGATGCCTGAAAAATTTCCTAAGTATAAGTAGTGGTGCTTGCCACAAAGGTCGGCTAGCTGACCATCTTTGAAGTGCAAAAGAGCTCCTTCTGGGCGAGCTACGCATGCCCGGCGAGCTCCAACTACTTAAGCAAAATGAAATTACAAAAATGAGCTCCTTCTGGGCGAGCTATACATGCCCGGCGAACTACTACAACTTGGCAAAAATAAGAAGGCAAAAAGTTAATCTAATGAAAGTAAGGAAAGAGACTTCAGGTCTTGGGGGCAACAGGGACCTCGGCGGGGACCTCGGGGTTGGCAACCTCGGAGGCTACCTTGCCACCCTCAGCTTGGTTGTCTTGGGGGGAGAGCTCGGGCAACGTGGTGATGTTGCCCGTAAGCCCGCTGGTATCGAACCCAGTCGTGTCGAGCATCGCATCCCCACAGGCTTCTTGGAGCTGCTCAACGGTGAGTGGGATTTGCTCCTCCTCGTTCGCGACCTCCTCCTCCTCGGCGAGGTTCAATTCTGACACGGGAATTGTGTTGATAAATTTGTAACGTGCCGGAACGAAGTCAAGGGGCACCCCAAGCTCAGGAAGGTCGTCGATATCCAGTTCGGTCTCGTCGGGGAAGGGGGCCCTTTCCAAGCACTCTTTCAGGTCGCCCACCACCGCCTACAGCTCGTCATCCTTATGAGCTCGCGCCCACCAGATAGTTCGAATGACTTCAGCATAGCATTGGACGAACCCCTTGTCCGAGGCCTCGGCCTTCACGGCAACCAAGCTCGCCGAGGAGGATACATCATTGCGGAGCTCAGCGACCTTGTTAACCTTCGCCGAGAGCTCCTCTCTAAAGGTCGTGCTTGGTGCATTCCTTATCGACGGTCTTGAAAAGGCCGTGCTCCAGATCGAGCTCCCTCCTGACAAGGATAAGCTCGCCATCCTTGTCCGTGAGTTTCTGGGCGAACTCCTCCTCCTTTGCTTTGATTTGCGCATCGGCATTCTTCTGTATGGAGGCGAGCTACCGCTGGAGTTGGCCGAGGTTCTCAAGGGCGCTATTCTCAGACGCCAAGGCCGCATCTGTTTTCCCCTCGGTGAGCTCTAGTGCCTTCTTCAATTTGTCAGTTGTATCGGCCATTTTCAAAAAGGCCTCATTCCTCTTCTGCCGGCGTTCCTCCAGTTGGGCTGCTTGCTCCATCGCTTTCTGATTCGCGAGCAGTAGCCCGCTCGCATAGTGCGCCGAGAGCAGGAGGTTCTCAGCCAAGTTCTGGCCATTGATAGTCGCCACCTGGGGAGTAGACCAGAACCTCGGCACCTCGCTCACTGTATTCAGGACCAGACCCGGGGGGAGACTGCACATCGAGGTCAAGGAGCGAGACCGCTCATAAGTGTGAAGGACCTCATGCCGGTTCGGGTGTGCAATGGGGGCATAACTGCAAGGTTAAAATAGTTAGATTCAGAAAAGAGAAAATATGAGAAAAACAACGAGGATTGAAATCAAAACGGCGAGCTACTCACTGAGCTCGCTCAGAGTCCCAGCCTAGGAACGTATCGTCATTAGTCTGAACCCCAAAGGGGGATGGGGTAGGTGGCGATCTCTGGAGAGGTGCGACTGCCAGCGGAGCAGTCAAGTGAGCCGAGCCACCTTGTGCCGACCTGGTGTCAGCTCGCCCAGCATGCTCAGACTCCTCCTCGTCGTGGAGGAGAGTTCGTGTCCTCTTGCGAGGTTGGTTATCATCCCCGCCAACCCAGGACCCGACGCCGCGCTGGAGGCCCCTTTTTGTTTGGTGGGAGGCCCGCTCCGGTGTGGCAGAACCTCGCCCACCACCCCAGCTGGTCTTGGCGACCTCTGCAGCCTTGGATTTTGTGGGGGCTTTGGTTTGCCCCTTCTGAGCCCCGGATCCACCTGCCTCGCCCTTCTTCTAGGCGAGCTCGGCTTTCTTGCTCGCATCTAACGCGAGTATCGGGGGCATAGCAAGTTTGTTAGGGCGAGGTGGGCCCATAGCAAACCAGTGAGCTAGTATGTGATACGCCTCGGGGATTTCGACAGTCAGGAACGTCACCCAGTCACCGTCTGCAAAATCAAAGAAAAATAATTAGCATCTTGGGCGAGCTACCCCCCCAATGGGCGAGCTTCGAGGAGTTGTGAACCTGGGAGCTCAGGACCTTGGACCGTGAGGTGGTGAGGCAGAGTATGAAGCCCGGCGAGCCTAAGACAATGGTGTTGAGCGAGGTGGGCAATCTCCCGGTCCTTTTAACTCCTCAGGTAGCAGATAGCTCGCACCACGTCAAACTCGATCGGTATCTCGGGCTTGCCGCGACTGGACTTGTGATGTTTTAAACCTGTAAAAAAGAGGAATTAGATTAGTAAATCTAATTCAACCCACACACACCAAGTAGGCGACCTACTACAGGCCTCCCCATATTAATCGGGGGTTGGAATTCGCTCTCCTCGCCCGGAGTAGTTCGTAGAAGCTCGCCAGTCTCCGCCCATGAAGACAAATTGTTGCTTCTAATCGCGAACTTTATTCGGGAGAATCCCCAACAACTTTTCCCCCGGGCGAGCTTTGAGGTAGTAGTACCCCTTGCCATCGTTCACTTGCCAAGTCACTGCGAATAGTTCGTTGAGCTCGGCAGTGGTCAATCTGTTCTCATATCCCTCCAGGCCGAAGACCGCCAATGCCGCCAAAAAGCTACTCCAAGCGTTGGGGGTGAGCTGGGTGATGGCGAGGTTGTTGTCGAGCAAAAATCGGCCGATGATCGGATGCAGGGGTAAAGTAAGCCCAGCCTCGAGGGTATGTACATTGATGGCCGTCAACCCCACCGGAGGCGCATCAGCTCGCTCATTCTTCTCCGGGGCATATAAGAAGATGTCAAGCGGGATCCGATACCTCGCCCAAAATTCAGAAAGTTGGTACTTGGTGATGATACTTTTGACATCGCTAGCCTTGTAGTCCGATTTGTTCGCCGTATCCCGATACTCACGTCTGGGGAGGTCGAAGCTCGCCACGTGTTGAGCGACGTATTCTTCCCAGTCGAATGCATGAACAACTTTGGCGGAGGTCTGATGCTCAATCAACTGAGGCTCCGGGAAACCAATGGAGCGGAGCCACTCAATCGTAACTTCTTCGAGGTTGCCACCTTGTTCATCAACCTCGGCGACCTCCTCACCAACCTCGGCCGCCTCTACTTCCTCCTCGGCGACAGCCTCATTCCCAGTAGCCTCCCTCTCCTCGGGGGTGACCTCCTCCTCGTTGCCCAGAAGGTCGCGAGCGACGGAGCTCGTAGCTCCCACATTCGAGTCGGAGCGAACTTCACCGGATAGCTCACTACGAGTTGGGGAGCTACTGAATTAGCCTCGGATCCGGACTCGATAATGATAGGGGTCATTTGAGGGATCAGTCCACTGTCGGTCGGGGGTTGTTTTTCGGGATTACGATTTTAAAGGGTTTCACTCGAGGATTGTATCGACATAACTTCGACGAAGTTCAAAAAGTTTCAAAATAATCCAAGGTTCTCGGTCGTCGGAGTTACGGTATGAAGATGATCGGAGGAATCCGGAAAGTTACCGGAAACGTTCGAAATTTCTAAAGAACTCGAAGAATAGGAAGAAGAACAATGAAAATCTGTAAAAGAAAGAATAAAAGTGGAAAGAAACCGGATTCTACCTTGAAGAGCCTTCGAAAATCTGTCGGATCCAAGAAAACACGATCGCCGAAAAAAGCTCTGAGAATTCGGAAGTGTAAAAGTGGGAAATGAACTTGGTTTCTCCTATTTATAGGTAAGGGGACGAGCTCGGATATTCGAAGAGTGCAGGGGCCGATTTGTAAAGAATTTGAAAGTTGCCATGATGGGGCGCGGGAATCGGGGCCTAAAAAGGCGTGCACGACGCCTGGATCCTAGCACCATGTCAGCCTGCAAACCGCCACGATGAAGCTCACCCTCGAAGCTCGTCACCTGTCCAAAGATAGTTCGCCAATATTCGAATCCTTGTCCAGGAGACAAGTCAGCTCGCCCACACATTAGACAAGTCACGATGTGCGCGAGCTGGGGAGCAAATGTTGATAGGCGAACTTAATCCAAGGGCTTAACACAAGGGAGCTCGGCGAGGTAGGTAAGGACCTCGCCGAGGTCCCCTACGGGCCGAAGCCGAGGACTGGTTATATCAGGGGAGAGAGAGGGCCATGGGCAAGCTTCCCCACTAGGATAGAAGCTCGCCCCTATCCGAGGAGACCTTGTCGAGGTCCACCACAACATCACCCCCAAGAATCGCACAAGGCAAAAGAGCTCACCAGGTAGCTCGCCTAGCCAAAGAGCCCAGTTAGCGGGTGTACAAATAGGATATGTACATGTAGTAGGAGGAGAGCTTTGTAAGGGTGGCATTGTGAGCGACCGAGGCGGGGGTCACGGACCCTCGTCAACACCAAGAGCCCAATAGGCTCATAAGGTGTCACCTCACACTTGCACACCTATAAATAGATCTCTCTTGTACTATTTAAGAATAATTCAATTATAATACAACAAACACTTTCTCTCTCCAAACTCTTTACTTTCTCTCTCTATATTATCTAAGAACACATAAATTCTTGGATTATTGTTTGTTAGAATTAATACATTATAATAGCCACATAAACAAACACGATTAGTAAATTCTATCAACACATATATACATATGTATGTATTCATATACATATATACACACACTCACATATATATACATATATATACATATAAATATATACATATATATATGTATTCATATACATATACATATATATGTATATATTTGACGATCGCAGTGCTATAGCATTTAGTTTGAATTTATAGTGTCATATTCAAATGAGTACTTATATTTTGTTTTAATAAACATTGTGATGATATCCAAAGAAGGTAGCGTATGATATTTTTGCTAAATAAGGTCATGATAAAATTGTAAGTGATGACAAAAGGTAGTGATTTTACATTTTTTGCACACGCTACCAAAAATCAGCAGAGGAAAACCGGTTATAAGTTAAGAAGTAAATTTAGAAAAAAGGCTAATAACTTATGTGGGAGACTAAAGAGAAACAGAGAAAAGCTTGAAAAAATAAAAAAAGTAATTCAACTAAGCCATTTCATCGAGCATGTAGTATACATTGTTTATGAAACATATGAATCTCAGTTTTCTAAGGTTTAATTCCTTCAACCAAACTACTCCAGACATCTAAATGCATAGCAAAATAGCAGAAAATGCACGAGTCAATAATAAAATTATATAAATATCTCGCAATGCAACGTAAGAAAAAAAATAACTACAATTTCATGTATTCTTGTAATTTATGGCCTAAGAATTGTGATAAATCAATTAGACTAAATAATTGCTTGGATGAATATGGATTTTGTCTAAAATATTATCTAAATATCTGGTGAAAATGATGTTAAATCCTGATCTTTTATTGTTGATGCTGCTCTATGGAAAGAACTTGCATTTTTTACACTTGGCTAAAAAAATGGCGCCTCACTCCGAACGAATGTGTCTTTCATAGTAGTAACCTGCATAAGCAGATTAAATAATCTCATATTCACACAAAAAATCGAAATACAATAACAAAAAATTGAAATACAGATAACAAATTAAATACGTACCTTTCTATAAAAGTGAGCAACGCGTAGAGCAAAGCGAAAAACAAAAGGCCGAGAGAAAATGGAGAGCAGCACTGCATAGAGAGAGAAATTTAGGCAACGGACAATGGAAGAAATTGAGAAAAGGAAATAAACCACACACACAAATACAAGACAGAGCAAAGGGAGATGACGTACACAGTGAAAACGGAGGTATGGACGACCGAAATTGCTACACGAGATGGGTATACTGAATATTATTTTAAAGTATCAAATATTTGGTTAAGTGTATCAAAATATGCATCAGGTGTATCCAAAGTTGAAGTCAATATATATTTTAACTGGCCTCAAACTGTCATATGTATCATTATGAATACATATATGTATATGAATACATATATATATATATGAATACATATATATGTATTCATATACATATATGTATATATTTATATATGTATTTATATATATGTATATATGTATTTATATATATATATACATATATGAATACATATATATATATACACAAATAAGGAAATAGGGTTTTAGACGTTGATAAGAGATTGTTGACATGAACCAACACATAAGGAAATAAGAATTCAAAGAGAGGCATTGCTAAACATAGCCTGTAGCAGGTTTTCAATGCAACTTTAAAAAAAATCCAACTTTCTTTTGTTTGAAAGTTCTATATATATAAGAGGTTATGGTAATCTCTTGTTCTAAACAAAAGCAAAAAACAAAGCAGAATTTCCATTTTCAATTCAATGTTTTCTTTCAAAAGTAGGGTGACCACCCTCATCCCCACTATCTGTTTGAGCCCACTTACCCTCACCCCCACTATCGGTTTGAGCCAACTCACCCTCACCCTCAGTCTTCCACTCGCCCTCACCCCCACCTCCAAATGGCAACGCCCAATAGTAGTCTTTTCATCCAAAAATGAAGAAGGTTCTAACACATGGGCCAAAAACTCCAGAAGAGACTGTTCTGGAGTTTCTCAAGGCTTGGAAGGCCTAACTAAAGGAGGAGAAAGTATCAAAGAAGGCTGAGGCTGTAAAACGGGAAACGTTACATAGAAGAAGAAACAAAAAATAGCAAGATACAGCGATCATGATGGTCCAAACGATGCTTGTTGGGAAATTTGATCATCTAGGCACATAATCAGAGATAGCAGCGGAATAAAAATTGATTCCCCAACACGGAATCAGTAAGTTGCATATCAAAATTATAAAGGATAAACTAAAATTCTTACAATTAATTTGCGTGTATCCTCTACTACAGTATCCACGTGATTCCCGTTCACGAAAAACCGCAACGATTGCAACCAACTTCACCAAAATTTGCTAGGAAACTTTCTGCGGAAGTTTTTCTTTCTAGGTTTATCAGAGAACTAGGGTTTCTTGTGTCACACACGTAATAAGTCTTATGACTTATTTTATATATATATCTATAATAATTAATGGGCTATAAGCCCATTATTATAATTTATTTAATTATGGCCCAACCATAATTATAATAAAATAGATTATTATAATATATATATAATAATAATAATAATAATAATAATAATAATAATAATATATCTAATATATCATCATTATATATTATTTAATTAAACATTAAATACTCTATCCAATAGAATTATCATAGTTCTCTTTTGATTAAATATTTACGATCAAATCGAATCATTAAATCAAACCAATTTAATTCATAAACGAGTATCACATTTTGTGTGACCCATAGGCCCTCATATATCAAGCGATTAGTCGAACTAATGGTCTTAGTTAAATCTTAGACAATAAACCAGACATTCTCGACATATGAAGTACTTTGCGAGGATACTGCAACAACCTGTAATGTGAAGTTCAAAAAAATACAGTCATTTCATTCACGAATACTCTGATTAAGTCTAGAATATGATAATGTGTCTATTCTATTAACTTAATCATGTTATCTCATTTCACTAATTGATCATGTTGTCATATTTGAACACTATTTCAAATATGACGTGCATTGGCCAATAACTAACGATCCAATTAGTTATGAGAAGACGAGTATTCTCTCTAAATCTATTTTGAGGAATGAATCATTTCTTGGCTCAACTACCACACACACATGTACTTCGTGATGTGTTCAACGCATGCCATATCTACTCCATTCAGAGTGCAAGCGTCGGTCATGGTCAAAAGTTCATCACTCCATACATGTTGTGTGTATTGACCTCAAGTCAGATGACTATTACATTACTCCACAAACCAATACTTTCGTAGACACGTAAATAGAATACATCAAACGATTTCTTGGTTGGGTATGCTAATACTATAGAAAGTATTTGTGCATCCATCATGAGATACCTAGTATCTCGTAGTTGTGAGAACCATTACACTCTCTAAGAGTATGATGCAGATCGCACACCAATCTCAATCGCATCATCGATATCCCAATCTCGATGATCATTGATTGGAGCTATTTTAAGAATCATGTCACAGTTATCTAAGATCTCACATCCTTAATGACGACATGAATTCATGGGAACACAAGTCTGAATAGTTATGCAAAACAATCAAAACACAGTATTCAACATAGTGCAATGCCAAGTAATATTTAACAAAGTCAATAATATAATACTGAATAATTGATCAAGTACGATGTCCTAACAAATGATTGTCTTCTAGGACATAAATACAACAATGCTAACAACGTCCAAAAAGCTAGAAAAAGAGGCCATAACAAAATAGCAAAAACTCATCACCAAGGCGATGAAAGAGGGTGTCTCGTTGGATACCATAAAACTGAAGAAGATGCTTGAGGAGATGAATGAGCATGACGATGAGAGGATTAAGAAGATAATGGAGGAAGGTGACGTTACCAAAAGATCAAAGATGCTTGAGGAGATGAAGGAGCATGTGGATGAGAGGTTTAAGAAGATAATGGAGGAAGATAGGGGGCTGAAGAAGTTGGTGCAGAGAAATAAGTAGATGAAGATGGAGGAAGATGATGAGAGTAAGAAACCATGAGTCTTTTGAACATGATATGATATGGACTCTGTAAGTTTATTGCTTTTGAAGAAGCAGGTATGGACTCACTTTTTGACAAGTTCTTTAAAATATGTCATGGATAAACTAGAAGAGGACAAAAGCCATAATTTGTTCAAAATTCTTCCTTTCAGTGATATCATCCAAGCATATTTATTTTACATACAAATTCTAGAAAGGGATTTTGTATATATCTGAGCATTCGAATGACAGCTCTACACAAAAGCCACTAGGGAGCATTAATAGAGCAATCTGAGACACAAACTCCACTATTCAAAAAATGAATTGTTCATGATTGAACATTACTACTCAATTGTGTTTCAGGCAGTTGCGAAATTTTAACAAATGGGAGAAGTCAATACCCTGCAGTGTCCTATACAACTGAAAGCAAGAAAAAACAGAATTAGCATCACGGGTGGATGGAAGAATTTCTAATTTAGTAATGCCACCATATTCACTAGTTTCTAGCAGGGTTATCTTTAGAAATGCAAGTTAATTGTGATGCATTATTAAAGACATCTTTCAAGAAAAAACGAACTACTCAAAAATATCAAATTTATTTCCCTCCAAGGAAAATCACAGTTCTATAAACGAAAAAACCCATTTTCTCAATTTAGACTTTCCAATTGGATAAACAACAAAAGAATTTAAATTGCCGAAACACGACAACATTATTCCGCGCAAATTTTAACCAGAAGAATAATAGATAACGAACGAATCAGTGGGCGAAGAATTCAACAATAGCATAAGTTGCGGGGGTATCGCTAAGCACAGAATCAAACTTCGTTGCGTTTAAATCCACCACATAGTCTGGCTTTTCTGATTTATCATCGATAGATCGTAACAGCGAGTGAGATCCAACCGCAAACGGAGCTGAAACTGAAATCGCAGCCACTGACGCCGCTTCGTTGCAATAGAAAGTTGGGATTAATAAAGAAAGAATGGTTACAATAGACATGGAATTAATGGCGATGTAAATCAATCGATCAAAATTTGAGAAAAATGAAATTTTAATCGAGATTCAACAACGCTTTCTGTAAATTATCTCCCCTGTAATGAGGGTAGAGAAGTTGCACGCCGATAGAGGGGATTAGGTCAATTTACATTTTACAGTGAGTTCATATTTCAATTTTTTTTTCAATACCAAAAGGCGTACACCATTACGATTATAACTATTATTATTATTACACAAAATATATTGGATATAAGCATATTATTATCGATGGATATATATGTTAATAATATATTAATTCTTTTTAATTTCACATTGAGAAAATAAGGTGCATATTTTTAAATCAATAAAATTATTTTAGAATCTGTCAGTATAATTTTATGAATAAATAAATTTAATTATATTCTTTTATAATTTTACAAACGATAATTCATGTTGATATTATTTTTATTTTTTTAATTGAAACTATTTTTTATAGCACACAAAATTAAAAAAAATTAAATCCTATAAAAATTCTACTGACAAATTTTTCTTAAAAAATAATAAAATATATTATTGACGAATTTTTCAGTCTATCTTTTTTATAATAAATAATAATCTTCTCTTTTAATAAAAGGCAAAAACATATATGAAATGTTTTACGGTATGAAACATACCATATATATATAAAAAAATCGTGAATTTAGAGTTGGGTCGGGTTGAATTTGGGTAATTTTCTCAAATTATTGCGCAAGCACAATTTTCAGGTTTTTTGCTCTAGGGTATGTTACTTTTTAGGTAAATTTATGCTACTTTAATGCATAATGTGTGTTACAATTAGACAAAATGTTATTTTTTACATATATATCACTTGTTTTTGTAGAAATAATATTTTTTCATACAATATAAGAGCAAACACTACTACAAATTAAGGTTTGCATAGCTTTACTTAGAGAGCTCATTAGCAAATGAGCTCTCTAAGTGCTCACTTAAAGAGCTCATTTGCTAATGAGCTCTCTAAGTAAATACGAAATTAAATAAAAACAAAAAAAAAAGTTAGAAAGCGGTTAATAACCGCTAAAACGAAAAAAAATAGCTTAGAAAGCGATTCTGAACCGCTATAAGGCTTAAAGCGGTTCGAAACCGCTATAAGCCTAAAGCGGTTCTAAACCGCTATGCCCCTCAAATTAGAGCTAAACGCGGGCCAGCCCCCTTCTTCCTCCCTTTTCTCTCTTCTCTGCCTCTCCCCTGCGCGAAACGGCGTCCAATTAAGCTCCCCGGCGATATCTCCATCCAGGCTCCACCACAGCCGCTGCCGCCGCCACCGTTGGCGCCGCCATTGCCACCGAACCCATTCCACCGATTGAATTTTCGAATTTCAT
Organism: Prunella vulgaris; assembly: GCA_026898435.1. Lineage (NCBI taxonomy): Eukaryota > Viridiplantae > Streptophyta > Magnoliopsida > Lamiales > Lamiaceae > Prunella > Prunella vulgaris. The sequence goes on along the minus strand of JAPKLY010000157.1, from coordinate 432,936 downwards.
CCACATTAGGTACGTAAATAATTAGTATATAAATATATAATGTATGTATATTTGTATTTATATATATATATATATATATATAATGTTTTTGTTTATATATATATATATATATATATATATATTTCGGCCGAAACTATATATATATATATACTAATTTTGTTATATATATATTAATTTGGTATGTATATATATGTATAATATTTTATTAAAAATCATTAGTTTATTTTGTGTTATATATTAATTTTTAATTGTGCAATATTATTTGTTAGGAATAGATTATAAATTTTTAATTATTATATTAACATATTAGCTAATATATATATTAGTATATATTAGGAAATATATTAATTTTTAATTTTTCAGGAATTAATTTATTTTTTATATATTCATTTTTAATTTTTAATTGTGCATTATTTGTTAGGAATATTAGATTATAAAATTTTAATTATTATATTAACATACTAGCTAATATATATTAGTATATATTAGTAAATATATTATTGAAAATCGGTCGAAACTTGTTAGGAATTTTTTTAGGAATTAGTTTATTTTATTATATATTAATTTTTAATTGTGCATTATTTTTTAGGAATAGATTATAAACTTTTAATTATTATATTAACATACTAGCTAATATATATATTAGTATATATTATTTATAATAATATTAGTATATTTGCTACGAATTATTAGTATATTAATATGTTAATTAATATATATAGAATTAGCTAGTAAATAGTATTAATTATTATATAAATATATATATATATA
>JAPKLY010000157.1:398368-432065 GCA_026898435.1 Prunella vulgaris | reverse complement strand
TATGCGTGATCGATGTTCGATCAAATATTTGCATGTAGAATATATAGCTGATGTGGAGTTGATTGAATGTGGTTGATGTGGAGTTGGGGAAATTTGTTGGTTGTTTGTTGTAGAATGTGCGTTCCGATTTTATTATTTTATAATTAAATCGGAAATGGATGCATTAGGATCTTGATTAATTGGGGAATATGATAAATCTAAACGAAACTCTGCCAAAATTTTTAAAAAATATTAATTTTTAAATAGAATATATGTAGGATCGTACTATATTGAGTCACATTTATACAAGAATCTAAACATAAATATTATGTCATATTGTCTTTTCTATAGGCATATCTAGTTCTATATATATGGATCGAAAGTGGGTTCATGCTGATAGATTATCAGATGAGTATAGGAATGGGGTGGAAGAATTTTGTAATCATGCAATCAGATACTGCACCGACAATCGGTACATTCTATGTTCGTGTTGGAAATGTCTGAATGGGAAAACGGTTAGTGGTCGGGACAATTTGTTCGATCACTTGATGTTTCATGGTATTGATAAATCATATACCATTTGGACATGTCATGGTGAGAGAAGAGATGGATGTAGCTCAAGCAACATAAGAACTGACTTTAGGTTTGTAGACACAATGAATATAGAGAATGTACCGAGTGTTGATACATCTAGTGGGGATGTACCGAGTGTTGATACATCTAGTGGGGATGAGGATAATCTGCGAGATCATCCTTATATGTCAGAGAAGTTAAGGGATGACGCTGGATTACCTCTTTGGCCAGGATGTGAGAAGGTAACAAAACTTTTAGCTGTATTGATATTGTTCAATCTAAAAGCAGTTCACCAATTGACTGATGTGTGCTTCACCGATTTGTTGGAAGCAGTTAGTGGTCTTTTGCCCGATGAGAATGTACTGCCTAAGAGAGCATATGATGCTAAGTAAATGCTCAAGTCCATCGGGCTAACACATCAGAAATTTCATGCTTGCCCCGGTGATTGTATCTTATTTCGGAAGGAGTAAGCAGGTCTCGATGTGTGTCCCAAGTGTGGGCGGAAGCGATAAACGAAAAACCAATCTCCTGCGAAGGTGATGTGGTATTTCCCAATAATACCAAGATTTAGAAGAATGTACAGTAGCACGGTGGATGCTAGACATTTGACTTGGCATTATGATGATAGAATCAAGGATGGATTGTTAAGACATCCTGCTGATTCACCACAGTGGAAGGCATTCGATGTGAGGTGTCCAGAATTCGGCAACGAGCCACGACACTTGCGTCTTACACCCTCCACAGACGGAATGAATCCCTTTGGTATTCAAAGTACCAACCACAGTACATGGCCAGTGATTTTGATGGTTTATAATCTTTCACCATCTTTGTGCATGAAGCGTACTTATATGATGTTATCTATGTTGATATCAGGACCCAAACAACCTGGTAATGAGATAGATGTATATCTAGCTCCTTTGATAGAAGACTTGAAGCTGATGTGGGATGAGGGTGTCGATGTGTATGATGCTTGAAGAAATGAGAATTTCAAGTTGAAGGCCATGTTGTTTCGAAAAATCAATGACTTTCCCGCTTATGGGAATCTATCTGGATATAGTGTGAAGGGAGGCGATGCATGTCCTTGTTGTACCACCAACACTGATCACATTCGATTGAGTTATTGTAAGAAGTCTGTCTATATGGGACACAGGAGGTGGTTGGACAGATCACATAAGTACAGAAGAATGACCGTTGAATTTAATGGCAAAGTTGAGGGTCGTGAAGCACCACGTTTGTTGTCGGGTTCAGATGTGTTGAGTGAGATGAAGAAGGTCGACACACAGTACGGGAAACGATTTGCAAAGAGTGTCCCCACTAGTGGTTGGAAGAAAAAATCAATTTTCTTTCAACTGCCCTATTGGAAAGAGTTGTATGTTAAACACTTCATTGATCTTATGCACACTCAGAAGAACGTTTGTGCCAGCTTGCTCAATACTCTATTAGGTGATAAGAAATCCAAGGATGGTTACAATGCAAGGATGGATATGCTTGAAATGGGAATAAGACAAGAATTGGCACCTCAGAGACGTGAAGATGGACGAGCACCGGACCTACCTCCTGCTGCACACACATTGTCCAAGAATGAGAGAAAAGTGTTTCTTCAAACACTTAAGGATGTGAGAGTACCAGAGGGATATTCGTCCAACATACAGAGGCTTGTATCAGATGATGGCGGGAGACTGATGAATATGAAATCGCATGACTATCATGTGATAATGGAGAACTTATTACCGATTGTCATTCGTTCTATCTTGCCTGAAAATGTGCGCATAACCATAACAAAGTTGTGTTGGTTCTTCAAGGCAATGAGTAGCAAAGTCATTGATCCTAGACTTTTGAGTGGCTTTCAAAGATAGATTGTGGGGACACTTTGTGAGCTTGAAATGTATTTTCCTCCATCATTCTTTGATATAATGGTTCACTTAACCATTCATTTGGTTCATTAGACAAGAATGTGTGGTCCTGCCCGTATGCGATGGATGTATGGTGTGGAAAGATACATGAAAGTACTGAAAGGATATGTGAAGAACATGTTTCGGCCAGAGGGATGCATTGCAGAACGCTACTTAGTAGAAGAAGCAGTCGAGTACTGGTCCGAGTTTATACTGAATGTCGATGCAATTGGACTTCCAATTACTCGACACACCAACAGGACTGAAGGTGAAGGTGTTACCGGTGGTGAACTGGTAAGTGTTAGTATTGAGGAACTAACACGGATGCACATATACCTACTTCACAACACGGTTGACGTGTTTCCTTTTATTGATCTTCACATGCAAGTACTTTCTGAGACATTTCCCGTCAGAGATAGATCGTGGATCAAAGCTGAGCATAACCGGACATTTGTTAACTGGTTCAAGGATCATGTTACAAAGTGTCTGTCACGGGATAAGGAATCTGTGAAAGAAAGAGTTAAGTGGTTGTCCAGAATGCCTGATAGACATGTGTATTCATATAAGTGTTATCTTATTAATGGATATACATTTTATACCAGAGATCATGATGCCACGAGTACAATGCAGAATAATGGGGTGTCTATTAAAGAAAATGCAGGGGATTAATCGATTACTACTTATTTTGGACAGATTGTCAATATTTGGGTACTCGACTATGTTGGCCACCGTGAACCCATTTTTTATTTTAGTTGGGTGAGGATTCCTAACGGGGTCCAAGTTGATAATTTTGGGTTCGTACGCGTTGATTTGAAAAATGTGGGATACAAGGATGACTCTTATATAATGACATGTCAAGCTCAACAAGTTTTCTATGTCCCCGACCCAGTTAACAAGAAATGGTCGATTGTGGTTAAGTCGAACAAGTTTAGTGATACTTACCAGATCAGCGACCACGTCGATGAAGATGTGACACAATTGATGATCCTTTTCAGAACTTCTCTATTTCTGGGCCCTCTTTCGATGATCCTGACTATCGCCCGTACAAGAGAGTGTTCAGAGAAGGGGATGAATATGGCAACCCAGATCTTGTTAATATTCATGGACATGAACGAGAAAAGTTAACTACAAAACGAAAAAGAAAAACATGTGCTAAAAAGAAATGTAAGATTTTATAATTTATTTACTATATTGAATGTGACTTCTTTTGTTTAATTCAATATTATAATTCATTTATTATAATAAATGTGATTTTTTCTGATGTACAGGATCATGTCTTTGGCCGTGCCTGACGATGATTATGGAGATGACATGGGTGGAGATTACCATGTATATCTAGGTGATATCGGTGGAGATGATCAGTGCTCACCCGAGAGGGGTGCAGATGAGACTGCTGCTCCCACGAGTAGCAGTTCTGGAGAAAAGCGTGCGAGGGGTATAGTGACGATGAGAGCTTTGAAGAGACAGTATGCGAAGGGAAAGACAGTGGAGGTATTTAATTACCATAAAATAGTTGAATTTATAATATATTTTATTGATCGTTTAACCTAATAATATTATGTCATTATAGCTTTCATTCAATGAGTACGGACAGCCGATTGGAAAGGAGAGTTCGAAGCTGTCACACTACCTTGGGCAAGCAGTTCGAAGATGTGTCCCGATTGTTCTGCCAGCTAATGATTGGCGTAGCCCAATGCTGAATCATATAAAGGAGTCTATTTGGGAAGAGCTACATGTAAGTTTTATATTTATACTTATTGAACTTATGAAATATATAAAATTTTATATACTTATTGATTTATGAAATATATATTGTTTATATGTTTACATGAAACATTTTCTGGTCTAGACCCCAGTAAGAAGCCACAAATACTGCAAAAAGCTGGGAATATGGCGAAGAATTTTCGGGCTCAGTTGAGAAAATTAAGTAAAGACCCTGTGACTGATACCTACCCCTCTACACCTCCAGCGGATTACCTTGGTAATCCTATGGTAGCCCCATTTTGGGAAGAATTCGTTCGATTATCGATGGCTGAAGATTTTAAGGTAAAAATAATCAATATCAGTTTAGTTATTTGTAATGCACTATATTAATGTATTTCTATGACAATTTAGGCAAGAAGTCGGAGAAATACAGAGTATGCCACAGGGATGGAGGCGCGATATCGGGGATCTTCCAAAGGATATGCACGTATAAGAGAAGAAATGGTGAGTCGATTACTACTTAATCTTATTATTATTTATATTTAATATATCTAACACAAAAATACGTTTCGTTACTACTGCAGAAAGAAGAAAAGAGGAAAGCTGGGGAGATTGACCCTTTCATTAACCGATTCGATGTATTTAAGACTAGCCAACAAACTCCAGATGGGACAATTCCAGATCCTCGTGCACAGCAAATTGTGGAAAATGGGGTAATTATATATTTCCCGCTTATTATTTTTTTGAATTACAAACTATATTATATTATTTGACACAAATTATATACTTCAAGAACGTCTATCTCAAAACATGACACCCGACGACCTCCGTAAGATTGGTCCCGATGATCTACTTGCTCGGGCTTACGGTAGTTAGGAGCATACCGGCCGCATGCGCAGCACGGGCTTTAGGATGACGAAGATATTATTGATGACGGCACCTCGGAGTGAAGTTTCTCTACTTGCACAACAGGTTGCTTCACTGGCTAGACAGGTAGAGATGTTATCTCAACTACATAATTAAGGGCCGTCGTCGAGTACTGGAGCAAGCCATCAGGACAGTTGTCCGACGATGTATTCTGCTGATGCGCCTTCTCCACCTCTAGACATCTCCCAGGTATTTTGTTGGTTGTTTGTTGTATATTATATTGTTGGTTGTGGAGTTTGAGAAAGTTGTTTGTTTGTTGTAGTTGATGTGGATGAATATGATTTGGTTGTTTGTTGTAGTTGATTAATTGGGAGTTTGATAAAATATAAACGAAACTCTGTCGAAATTTTTAAAAAATGTTAATTAATGTATATTTTTATGGGAACAGACACCGACCATGTGCTATTTATATTTGGAGAATCCTACACGGTTGGTGGCCACAGGGACATTACTCAGTAGGTCCAGCGGAGTGATTCATGGTTGCCCTCTCACTCCTGGTTTTGAGAGGGTCACTGTTGAGTTGGTTGTTCGCAAAGAGGAGAATTCTCCAGTACCTCGACCAAATGATGAGGCGACCACTGTCGGGACGGCGATTGGCCACATTCTAGAATGGCCTAGTCACTTGGTCTCATTAACTAAAAAGGTAAAATATATGTTATTAAATTTTCTCTCATTTTTGTTAAACTAACCAATTGCAAATTGATTGTAGAAAATTCGGTCTCCCCAAAAGACGAGGGAGCCACGTGCTACAATGCCTATTCAGAGGGATGGACCGAGTGGGCCTCCTCCTGCAGTGCCCACACAATCACGACTGGGTTATTTTATGCAAGGAGACTTAGATCACAACGACTATCTAATGTCTAGGGTGCACACGTTGGTATCGTCCCCCGCTTTTGTTCCTATTGTAGTTTCTTTTAGTTCTTATTTTCATACACTTGGTTGGGAAGACTTTATCCGTGCGAATCATGTCATGGAAGTACTCAACAATCAGTGGTTGAGCGCGACTACTATTGTTTTTTATCTCAGGTATGTGTTTATTGATTTTTCATATTTAATTCTTCTAGAGGTTTAATTTTCTTTATTTAAATATTAATGTGAGTATTTTCATTAATTAAAGATATTTGGGGGAAGTATATCTATCAAGAAATTATGAGGCATCATTGTAGTATTCTTTCATCTCCCCCCAAGTGACTGCCTCCATTGGTGATGACCACGTCCACGATAAGGAGTTGTTTGTGCTACATATGCAAAGATATTCTATGAGAGACCATCTCATTTTTTGGCCTACATGTGTGGGGTGAGTACATACAACAAACATGTCATCAACATATTTATTAATATAAACATGCAAATGAAATATACTTTTAATATTTTTATTAAAATGCAGGGCACATTGGTTGTTGGTCGCCGTCAATATGAGATCATTAGAGGTATATTTTATGGATCCAACTCCAAATGGAGTGCATTCTGATCGACCTGAACTTGTGACATTTATGGACTGGTATGTGTTTATTAATTATTTTAATATCATTAAATTATTTTATTTTTAGAATTATATATGTATGTGTAATTTATTTTTATTTTTTAATTATAATAATAACAGTGTGATGAGGATGTATCGGACTCGCCTTCCACCCGAACCATCAAGAACTTTTAGTACCGTTATGTGGAAAAATATTAAGGTATATATACTTTAATTGAAAAAATTTATACTTATTCATGTATTAACTATAATTATTAATCAACACTCAACAGGTGCCGAGACAGCAAGATAGCTTTAGCTGCGCCACTTTTGTATGTCATTATATTGAAGATATAATGATGACTTCTCAAACGACGGTTCAGAACGACGTAAGTAGCTAGTTGGAACAATTTATTAATTTAAATATACATATATATATATATATATATATTTCTAATTACATTTTTAATTTTCCAGTTTGTCTATCAACGTCCGCTTCATTCGTATGGAAGGAACAGTCTCAAGAAATTCAAATTAGATTGGACCGGGTATTTGTATAATAGGTTTTTATGTTATCTAGTATGAATTTTGGTTCGACGATATGTAACTTTTATTTAATTTATGATGATACATTTAATTAGTTATAATTAATTAATGTTTTATTAATTGGTTTATTTTAAGTATTTTATTTTTGTGAATTTTTATTATTGTATAAATTAATTAAATAGAATTTTTAATATAAAATATATAATATATAATATGTAGAATAATTATATATAATATATAATATAAAATATATAGAATATATATTATATAAAATATATAATATATAATATATATAAAATAAAATATATTAATTACAGAAATTAAAAAAAAACCCTGGATAGCGGTTTCAAACCGCTGTCTAAGAATAAAAAAAATCGCATATGAGCTTAGAGAGCGGTTCATAACCACTTTAGCGGTTTTCAACCGCTTTCTAAGTGAGACTTCACTTGCATAGCTTTCACTTGGAGAACTCATATAACCGCTTTCTAAGTGGATTTTTGTGAGCTCTCCAAGTCATTTTTTGTAGTAGTGAAAATATGTGTTGTTATAAGAAAAAATATTACCTTTTCATAAGTACATATTTATTTGTATATAAGTAATTATTTTATTTTATAATAACACATATAAAATAGTAAAAAATGTGTTATTACATGAATCAATATATCTAGCTTTAAGGGATGATGATTAAATTTAAAAAAAAAACATATTTGTTCTTAAGAAAATACATTTTATCCTACAATAAGACATGTTTGCACATGTAGTAACTGTTGATGTAATAAGTTAATCTGAATGTTCAAGGAACTAATCAACTTAATCCCAGGTGACGTGTCCCAGGAAAATTAAACCTAAGACAAGAAGATCATAATAATGAAGCCAAGATGCAGCTGGAACAAGTGAAAACCAACAAAGAAGATGAAAGAATCACATGAAGAACAAGAGATAGGCGAGCAGCAGTACAAAATGAAAGGAAGCGAGCAGCTCAGCTGTTCGCCCAAAAGCAGCTCAGCTGCTCGTCCAAAAGCAGCTCAGCTGCTCGCCCAAAGCAGCTAAGCTGTTCGTCCAAAGCAGCTCACCTGCTCGCCCTCACCTGCTCGTCCAAACAGTTGGTTACCTGCTCGCCCAGGGCAGCTCACCTGCTCGCCACCCTTGAAGTTGATCGCCAGAACTCCATTTTGTTCATTTTTAGTCGATTTTTCGTTGTAATTATCTTGTTTAAGAGGTTAGGGACACGTGTAAGCTTATGAAGAGGCGTGGCAAAGTAAATGCCACCACCTGCTTGTAAGAAATGCCTATAAATAGGCCTCATTTTCGTTTTAATGCAAGTTTTCGCTGTTATAACGAAGTTCTGCCGAAATCTTTCCAGAATTAAACACTTTGCAGTTCCAATAAACTGAATTTGATCGGTTGTTAATGAAATCTCACTAGTTAGCCACATAAAAGATTCTTTTGCGGAGATTTTGTTAACAATTTGGCGCTAGAAGGAGGGTCTGAACCTCCGATTGCTGGATTTTGTTGAATTCTGGACTGGAAACTACAAAATTTAGGTTCGGGATGAAGATTCACCACCTGTTCGCTTGAAGGAACACACCTGCTCGCTTGAATACTTGAAGAAACACAACCTGCTCGCTTGAAGGTTTGAAGGAGCACAAGCTGTTCGCTTGAAGGCTTGAAGAAAACCCACCTGGTCACCTGTTTGCACACCTGGTCGCCTATTTGTACACATGTTCGCCTATTTGCCCATCAACTCACCTGTTCGCCTATTTTCCCACCTGCTCACCTGTTCACCTATTATTTCACATGTTCAGCTATTTAGTGGAAAGGAGCTGACATTTCGTAAAATGTCGAGGGAAGTTTCTCAACCAAGGGTCACATCGCACGTAAGGAACAACAATCATCAGAACAGGAGAACATCAATGCCTGAACAATCCACGGCAGTTCAGGACGCAACCAATAATCTACCACAGATGGAACATACAGGAGTCTCGCCTACCCAAGTGGGACTAAACTACATGCAAGGGTTATTCGAACTGTTTCCCTTCCTACAGAGTCATGAAGACATCTCTTGTATGACGGCCCTTTGCAGGGTATTGAAGCGATAACAGCAACAGGGAGCCGCCGGTCCTTTCGGGATGCGACCTGAGCTGGAACCTGTTCTTGAACGGGCAGTTCAGCCTCAACCCGAGGCCGTGGCTGAAAGCGAACAATGAAGAAGGCGAGAGGAATGAGGGAAGCAAAAAATAACTGATCGGTTGGGCCCACAGGGCAGACGGACTAGGAGCGTGGTGGATGAGTCAAGTCACAGCAGTCCGCGGAGAAGACATCCGGAGCAACAGGATGACGAGTCATATGGACGGCCTATATCGGTGTCCCCTCATCCAACTCGTGTACAGGAAGCGGACCCAGAAAGGCAGCAGACAATTCGTGAACGACTACGATGGCCGGTGTTAGAGCGACTGGGGCCTGAAGGCGTGCAGAAGGTAACAAAAGTCCCCGCTAGGTCTCATCAGAGTGACCGAGCGTCTGCTTCCCCTCGCCATGTGTGAGAGGAGCAACCTCCACGTCCTCGTACTGAGACCTCGGATGGAATTCTGTTGTCAATGAAGAAAGTCATCGAGGACCTTCAGGCCAAGGTCGCTCAACGTCCCGAGGGCGAGTCATCTTTATAGATCCCATTATCACTATTGTCACCCGCAATTCTAACAGCACCCATTCAGCCAAAGATTCAGTACCCGATAATGAATCTGTACGAGGGAAGCTCTGACCCGAAGGTTCACGTCTCCAAGTATACGGATTATATGATCTCAATGGGTGCGTCTGATGCCACCCAATGCAGAAATTTTCCTCTTTCACTTGGAGACCATGCACATCGGTGGTTTACGGCGATGCCCCCAGCATCAATAACTTCTTTCGTGCAACTGAGCCGGGAATTTTTAACACACTTTTCGGGAGCGGCATCGTGCTTCACTCAGAAGCACCGATTGGCAAATCTGGTATAGGAAACGGAGGAATCAGATCAGAAATTCCTCGAACGTTTTGACAAAATCCTTCTCAAAGGAGAGCTAGTGAGTGAAGACACGAAGGTGATTGCCGCAATGGAAGGGTTAAAGAAGGGATCTGACTTGTGGAAGGAAATGCATCTTGCGTGCCCGAAGACTTATGGAGAGTTCCGAAATAAGGCCGTAATATTCGTGGCAATGCAAGAAGCATTGAGAAAGTCACTAGGTGGAGGCACAGAATGTGGGAGCACGAAAACTCCAAAGGCATTTGCCAGGAGAGGTGGAAGCAGTTACAGGACCCAAGGGAATGTTAAACCTATTGAAGGCAAAGGTTTGAAGGGCAAGCTCAATCGAGTCCTAGCAATTTCCGTTGACCAGGTGTACAATGCGGTCAATGAGAAGGGGATGTTACCAGCACCCAGGAAGATCAAGGTGAATCCAAGTAAGGTGGCTTCGGGCAGATTTTGCGCTTACCATCAGACGATGGGACATTACACTAGTCAGTGTAAAGACCTACTCAGAGAGTTGTGGAAATTCTACGAAGAGGGCAAACTGTCCGAGTTCGTGAAAAAAGCTCGAGGAAAGAGACCACGGGAGCCCGATGATAGGGCGGAGGAAGACAGCAGTGAAGACAGGGAGGAGTGGCCGAGATAGAATCGGCTGAATCGGCGAGTACCACCCCCTCGGCTGGGACCGGTGAGGGAAATTTTTGTGATCGAACCAGAGGTTGGCCATGCAGGTGGATGTACAGATGGGAGGCCACCTCCATCGAAGAGGCAGAAGAAGACGGAACTTCGCGCTATTGACCAGCTAAAAGAGACTAGTGCGGGACCCTCGGCTAGGCCTACTGCAGAATTAACGTTCTCACAGAAGGACTTGGAGGGTATTATGACCCCACATAACGAACGCAAACATAATGAACGCCAGAGTTCACAGACTACTGGTCGACACCGGAACCTACACGAACATACTTTTCAAGAGCACTCTGGACCAGATAGGGGACTTCAGATCCTATATTGAAGACTGCAATCACAAAATCATAGGATTTGGGGAGGCTGTTACTATTCCCCTAGGCACAATACGTTTGTCTGTGTAACTTGTATTGGTAGATGATCCCTATAGGAGGCTGACCAGGCAAGTAGATTTCCTTATTGTAGACCAGCCATCCTCCTATAACGGGTTCCTCGGCCGACCCTTTTTGCATGAATTCAAGGCTGCCTGTTCGACGTACTACTATTGTCTGAAATTCCCAACACCGAATGGTGCTGGTACAATAAAAGGAGATCAAAAGAAAGCCCGCGAATGCCTACTTCAAGTAAAGCCATCGGATTTGCAAATACACGTCATTGAGAATTCTCCCGTACGAACTGAACTGGGACCCAAGAAGTTGGTCACTTCGCAAGATGAAGTAGTACCAATGGAGGTCGAACATTCAGAAAAAGTACCAAGGGCAGAACCAAATCAAGACACGACAATCTTGGCGGAAGTAGCGCCTGAGGGGCACTTCAATGGTGAACAACCAGACGAATGCCCACTCAGCCAAAATTCCGAACCCAGATTGCCAACCCTGGCCGAAACAGCGTCTGAAGGGCACTTCAACGGTGAACAACCGGATGAATGCCTTCTCAGCCAAGATTTTGAACCCAGGTTGGATTGCGAACCGATGGAGATTGAAGATGAGCTAAACATTGATGGGCCAATTTTCGATCCCAGATGGAAGGAAAAGCGAAAACGCTCCACACCAATGGAAGGATTGACAACCGTTAAAGCTTTTTCGGACAAAGAGGATCTCGAGCTTACCATTTGGCTTGATTAACGTCGGGGCCACATATCAAAGACTGGTGAACAAGATGTTCGATGAGCATATCGGCCACTCAATCAAAGTATACGTGGATGATATTGTCGTGAAGAGCGTACACAAGAAAGATCACCTCAAACATCTTGCTCAAACATTCGAGATACTCCGCGCCTACAATATGAAACTCAACCCAAGAAAAACAGCTTCGGAATTCATTCGGAAAAATTCTTGGGACATCTAGTGAGTCAGCGCGGAATCAAAATGAACCCGACGAAAGTCAAAGCCATTATTGACATGAAGCCACCTGATTCAATCCGTAAGACTCAACGCCTGACTGAATGTCTAGCGGCCCTGAATCGCTTCATTTCACGATCTGGAGATAAGTGCAGGCCATTTTTTGAGGCCATGAAGAGGAAGAAGGATGATTTTGTGTGGACAGACGACTGTCAGAGAGCGTTTGATCAAATCAAAGAATATCTGAGCAACACACAAAGTCTATCCAAGCCAATGCCTGGCATGAAACTGTACCTCTACCTCGCAGCATCAGAGGTAGTAATAAGTTCAGTACTTGTGCGTGCGGAAGGTCAGTTCCATTCTCCAATCTACTATGTAAGTCAAGCTCTACACGAGGTAGAAATACAATATTCTCCAACCGAGAAGCTTGCGTATTGATTAGTCATAAACACCAGAAAGTTGCGGCAATAATTCTACGATCATCAAGTAGAAAGTTGCGGCCATACTACGTTCCCACTGAGACAAAATCTCCATTGTCCCGATACAGTGAAAGAAGGACGCAACACGAACGGCAATCAAAGGATAAGCTCTGGCCGACTTTATTGTGGAATTGACTTACCCACCGAAATTGATAAGGAACTGTGAACATCTGTGACACTTGTACATGGACGGGTCGTCAACAAGTACGGTGTCGGGGGCAGGAGTGATGTTAACATGCCCCAACCGTCAAGTGTTTACATCAGTCATCCGATTTGCTTTCCTGGCAACGAACAACGAAGCAGAATACGAAGCGCTGATAGCTAGACTCAGACTTGCGTTGGCTATTGGGGTCAAAAGACTACTAATTTTCGGCAACTCCCAATTGATTGTTTCACAAGTCCGAGGAGAGTTTGAGGCTAAAGACGAACAGATGATACTATATCAAAAAATAGTAGCTCATCTATTGAACATGTTTCAACAAGTCTATTCGAACAGATACCTCGACTACAAAACACACAAGCCGACGCTCTAGCCAGATTAGTGTCAAGCCAGGGGGCAACAGACATATCAGAAGTCGTCATCACCAAACTTGATAATCCTTCGACCTTCGATTTCAAAATGAATCAAACATCAAATGGGGGGCAGGAGGTGGACGAGTTGGACAATAACGACTGGAGAGCTAGTCTAATAAAATATTTGACTAGCGGAGAGCAGCCTGAGGATCCCTGGATAGCAGCTCGATTAGTTAAACAGACAGCTCGTTACGTGATAATCGACGGCCAATTATACAAGAGAGGATTTTCATCACCCCTACTCAAATGTATATCACAGAAACAGGGATTGGAAATTCTCGAGGAAATCCTGTGATACTTGGAAAATTAAAAAGTATTACTCGACGCCCTATCATCCGCAGTCAAACGGTCAGGTTAAAGCAATCAAACAAGATCATCAAGCAAATATTGATGCTCCATTTGATGGAAAAGAAGGGAAGCTGGTCGAGAGAACTCCCGGAAGTGTTGTGGTCATACCGAACGTCATTCGGAATAAGCACTGGAGAAACACCATTCTCAATAGCGTACGGAACCGAAGAAATGGTGCCGGTTGAGCTACAAAATCCCACATGGCGAGTTTGTATGTACAACGAGGAAGAGAAGGATAAAGCTATCACGATCGAGAAAGACTTCCTCGAAGAAAGGCGAATCGTTGCAGAGCTGCACAACGCGACATACAAACAATACGCTACCAGGTATTACAATTCGCAAGTCAGAAAGAGAAGTTTCCAAAAAACCGATTTGGTGCTGCGAAAAATCCTATCCACTCCACCTGGAACATTCGGACCTAGATGGGAAGGACCATTTCATGTTTCACGAAGTTGGTCAAAAGGAACTTGCGACTTGGAAGACCTGGATGGGACATCTTCTTCATATACATGAAATGATGCTCATTTGAAGAAATTTTATCAATAATGGATGTATGATGTACATTTGGTTAAGCCAACGGCGAATGGAATGTGAAAGATAATCCTTTTTCGGTAAGCGATGACCAAGGAGGATTGCAGTCCTACCTGAAATTGCCTGAAAGTGGCTTTCTTGGTCAAGTGCGCCCTTTGCCGGGCACGCTCCTCATACAGCGACATAAAAGGTGTATCAGAGACCATAAATGTCCTAAACAAGAGCGAAGCACCGTGCACTTCTTGAGCGGATAAGTTACGGTGTCAGACACCTAACACATCCCAATTAAGAATTGAGCATGATCGACCATTATAAGTCCACCCTAATTGGGCCGGCAGTGTTTAAAAAATATTCATCCTAACGGACGCAGTGCGCGCTCCACAGGATAGCAAATTAAACACTCCAGAATAGCTCGGGATAGAAATGTAAAATCCAATGGCAGCATAGTGAACGCTCCAAATGGATAGTAAAGCATAGAATCCCAATCGAGCGCCCCGACATAAGAGTGCGGATCGTTACAACCTAAAAGGTTATTACGCGTATATTGAAAAGTAGAATGCGAAGACGAGCCCAAATAAAGAACAGGCGATATAAACGGGTAGGCAAGACGATCATTCCCATTCCTTAAAAAGGTTCGGCATACAACCAAGCAAAGTCAAATACATCTGATGATAAACCAAAAAGAAAAGCGAGTAAAGAAAGCAGCAAAAGATAACAAAACCGATGCCTAAAATAGATAAGGCATCGTGTAGACAGAAGAAGCCCTAATCAGCAGTAGGGGCATCACCAACAGCAGCATCGGTGGGTTGAACTTCAGGGGGTGTAGTTTCGACACCCGGAGGAGTCTGGATGTAAGACATTGCGACCGCATCCCCCCGCCTCTGACGATCTTCATCTGGGGAAGCTTCAGTAGTCTCAACAGCTCCCGAAACAGATGCGGGAGCCTCAGTAGTGTCTTCATCCGAATCGTCCAAGATGACCTGACCTGGGGGATCCATAATAGTATAACCTTCTCCAATGACCCCCAGATCAATCCCGAACTCCAACAGATCAGCTATAGGAAGAGGTTGTGACTTGCTTGGCGGATTAGCTCTGACATAATCCAGAAACTCCTTCTTCATCAGATCAGAAATCTTTTGGCCTCTCTCCTCAGCCCGGAGAATGATTCGAAGACACTCACTGAAGGAGTAGATATATCCGAACATGCAACCTAGTGGAGGGCATCGCAACGAAATGGGTGATCGCCCGGATGGTACCTGAAAGGAGGTAAAGTTATATAAGTGAACTTCGGAACGAATGATATACAGAGGACGCAACTTACGTCTCAATTCCCCATATTCTTCCGGAGTATTGATCCTACCTCTAACGCCGGTATAAGATGTGAAAGCGTGCCAATCACCACTGATGAAAAAGAATTACCCTTTAAATTGCTTCACTTTATTAGAAATATCTTTCACAATCTGCATTCCAGCTTGGGCTTTCACACAATAGTAGCTGTTCTCCTCTTCCATACATTCCGAGATCATCATCGAGTAATGAATCTCCAGAACCGTCAACCGGTTGGGATACCCCCCTAATCCCATCACTGTCAAATAACTTAGCAAATTTCTCCACCCGTTCGGTGTAATCTGAGTAATTGCTAAGTTAACATCCATAAAAAACTGGCCAATTACTGGATGCAACGACAGTGGGAATCCGACATCAACGTTCATCGCAGTACACCTCGGTAGGGACCGATCAACTCGCTCGCAATCACGAGGGACATGCATGTGGATATCAAGTCGAATCCGATACTAGACCCGAATAGTCATCAAGTCATCTTCTGAAAACAGGCTTTGATGACGAGTCGCCTCATATCTCGTCTCAACATACGGAACAGGATGGAGTCAAGGTCAGATAAATCGGTCTCGATACTGATCATTATAAACGAGCCAATTAAAGTCTTGAACAACCCCCTCCGGTATTCTCTCTTCAAGTACTTGCGTCGGAGGTTGATAAGTTTGAGCCAACTCTCTCCAAATATCGGCTTGGCTCAGCCCATCTCCTCGTTCGAAACCTTCTCCAAGATTGAAGTCGGTAGCACCCTCACGAGGATTCGCCGCCTCAGGAATATCAACGATCTGATCTCGAGCTTCTGAGACCTCTCGGACGGTACTAACTTCTTCAGCATTAGGCTCAGAAGACTCCGAGCTTATCCCAAATACATCACCAAAAACCAAATGGACATCGAACTCGGACTCCTCGTCATTTGTTTCTCCATCAATTACCAATAATCTTCTCTTGGCTGGAAGAGAATGAGCTATTGACCATGACGAGCAACTTGAGCACGACGAGTGACTCACAAATCCCTCTCAGAAGGTTGGCGGCGAGCAGCTCACCTGCTCGCTCCCTCACATCATGGGCTGCTCGCCTCTTCGTGATCCATGAAGCTGATCACCAATTTCAGCTGTTTCAATACACGACGATCCAATCAAGGATACTCAACACCATTTGGGCATGGATATTTGAAAGCACACTCTGGTATCTCTTTTTTCCTACGACCGGTTTATCCACAAGGGTGGTTTACGGCTAGATTTTTAATGAGGCCTCGGGGGTCTTTCACTATATCCGTCATCCAAATGGTCGCGAGTCAAGTCAAGACTGAAATTACTTCCCAAACAACAAAGGATTCTTATAAAATCCAGATAGCTTGATAATTGTTATCCACTCGATGGTTCCAACAAACATCAAGCTAGGGGGCAACTGTTGATGTAATAAGTTAATCTGAATGTTCAAGGAAGTAATCAACTTAATCCCAGGTTACGTGTCCCAGGAGAATTAAACCCAAGACAAGAAGATCATAATAATGAAGCCAAGATGCAGCTGGAACAAGTGAAAACCAACAAAGAAGATGAAAGAATCACATGAAGAACAAGAGATAGGCGAGCAGCAGTACAAAATGAAAGGAGGCGAGCAGCTCAGCTGTTCGCCCAAAAGCAGCTCAGCTGCTCGCCCAAAGCAACTCAGCTGCTCGTCCAAAAGCAGATCACCTGCTCGCCCAGGGCAGCTCACCTGCTCGCCACCCTTGAAGTTGATCGCCAGAACTCCATTTTGTTCATTTTTAGTCGATTTTTCTTTGTAATTATCTTGTTTAAGCGATTAGGGACACATGTAAGCTTCTGAAGAGGTGTGGCAAAGTGAATGCCACCACCTGCTTGTAAGAAATGCCTATAAATAAGCCCCCATTTTCGTTTTAATGCAAGTTTTCGCTGTTATAACGAAGTTCTGCCGAAATCTTTCCCGAATTAAACACTTTGCAGTTCCAATAAACTGAATTTGATTGGTTGTTAATGAAATCGCACTAGTTAGCCACATAAAAACTTCTTTTGCGGAGATTTCGTTAACAGTAACACAATTTGGGGAGCAAATATGTGTTACAATCTTATGAAATGTTATTGCTTTTATATATATTCATTTAATTTTATATAATAAATAATTTTTCATATAATACAAGAGCAAAATATGTGTTACTATAATAAAATATATTGTTTTCTCATAAATATTATGAAAAAGATAAAAATTTATGAAATGTTTTTTTTTATAGTAACACACATTTTTTATTAGATTGAATGAAAAAATGTTATTTCTACAAAAACTAATGAATATATGTAAGAATACAACATTTAATATGATTGTAACATATATTTTGCCTATTAGTAACATACATTTGTCCATATTGTAACATATTTGGGAGCGAAAAAATCCAGAATTATAGTTGTGAAAATTTTGAAAAAGAAATGACCAAATCCGACCCGACCGGTTAAGGATCCGTGAATTTTTAATATAGTATGTTTCACATAAATGTGCCTCTTAATAAAATAATAAGTTTTCAACATAAATTTGTGTTAAAAATTTTAAATTCCCTCATAAATTTTTTACGGATATTTTCGTCACTAAAATCCGTTGGTAATTACAAATTTTTTTTATAGTGTTAATTATTCTTCTTAATTCTGCTTGCATCAGGCCGCCTATCAACACGTCGCTTGCGTGAACCCTGTGTGAGAGAGAGGCAGAGAGAGAAAGGTAAAAGTGGTCTGCACTGGTGCACTTGGGCTCTTTTAACATTCGGGATTAACATCAAAATCATCCCATAATTTTTTACTTTTTTCGATTTTATCCCATAATTATGTACTTCTCTCAATTAGTCTCGTAATAATTTAAATCTAATCATATTAGTCCCAAGGCGCCATAAATGACATAAAATGACGCCGCTTTACTTACGTGTCAGTCACGTGTTATATTTTCTGGCAGAATTTGCTCATGCGTGACTAGTAATTTATGTTCGAACACAAATGTATTTTTCTATAAGTGTATAGGACCATGTAGTAGGAAGATAAACCAAGTTATAAATAATATTGAACCCTAAGGAAACAACTTAGACTATGATTTGTGTGAGTTCTTAGAATTAAATAAATAATAATGAAATTGTTAGTATGGTTTCTAAACATAATTTACCATGTCTATTATGGTAATTAGGAATAAATTTGCATATTTAGATTGTATAGCTCTCACATTTACTTCGGATTTTTACTCGATCTTCATTTAGCGTATGTACAAATTCAAGAGTCGCATCCTTTTTAAAGGGTGAATGCTAATTCAATACTGCATTGTACTGTGTTTCATAAATCTTAAAAGGACGTTCCATGCATGTTCTGAAATTAATTGAATTAATATTAATTCTCATCATCTGGATAATTTATTGTTACCCTTCACAGTCACTGACAATAACATGCCACCGATCCCATCGTTTACTAATGCCTAAAATTGCAACTTGTATTTAATAAGTCGAAAAATGCTATGTTCAATTTTCTTTTATAAAATTATTACCACCCAATCAGTCGGTTTCAGTTAATGCTATATTTAATTTCTTGCTGCCTCAAAGTCTTTATATAACGACATTTAAGATGATGATACATAAGTGTCGTTAAATGGAAATGGTATAATATATAGCATTTTATCTTCTCAAATCAATTAAAGTCTAAATTAAAAGTAATGCAAATAAAATTAATATAGAAAATAATATTTGAAATACTCTCTTTTGTTCCGCAAAGATAAAGCTTACTTTTCATTTCATCCATCTTACAAAAGTAGACTTGTTAATTATCATATTTATGGTATTATTAAATTTGTATTTTTATCTTTATCTGTATTTAATATATTTTGCTACTAATGATTGTCTTAAAAATTAAGTGACTAGAAATGGATTTTTTTAAATATTCTAACTATGATAACTTCAATTTCATAATTTATGTGAAAAAATTTGTAAGCCCATCTTCGTGCGGAATAGTTCAAAAATATATATCAAATCAAATTAATTAAAGTAAACAAAATAAAATAATTTGTAATCACTGACGTAATATACGAACAACTCTTCCCTAACACAAATCATGTTTTCTCCATTAATGTTTTGAGGTAATTAATTATGGATTCAATCCACAGAAGCAGCACTACAAAAATTTGTTAAAAGAATAGGACTGTTTGTTTTATTTAGCGTCACTAATCACCACCTTTGACCCATGTATCGAAAATGAGTATGATATATATTAATAGCGGACAGAATTGAGATAGTTTGACTATTAATTTGCAATCGCTAACTTTTTACCCTGCTATATATTGGTCAGTTTACTCACACACACATTATATATATACTCCCTCCTTCGCCCACCTTCACCTATTGTTATTACCGTCGCCGCCATCAGCCGCTATTTTTTACAATAATATATTATGTGCATGAAATTAATATTATTCATGTTTAATATATATCATTACATTTATATATAGTTCAGCTGTATTATATTTAATATATCCCACAAAATTTTCTTCATTTTTTTTATTTGGACGTCCCACAAAAATTTTGCTCACTACTAAAAAAAATATCAATTTACAAGCACACTCATATAGATATATACATAATTACCCATAGATAATTAAAAAATATATTTTTTCTTTAAAACGTGAAATTTCAGGGATACAAATTTCAATAGGATAGAGGGAGTATATCATTACGTTTATATATAATTCATGTTTAATATATTTAATATCTATATAAATAAATTAGAAACAAAAATGAATTTGATAAATTTTAAAGAAAATGTAATTCAATTTGAACTTATATACAGTGTTCTAAGAGTCGGTCAAGTCGGCCGACCTGTTTTACCTCAAATCGGCCAAAAAAAAATGTTTGGGTCTTTAGTCGAGTCTAGGCGTCAAATCGCAGACTAACACGGTCTCCGATTAAGCGCTGAATTTTTTTTTTTTTTTTTTATTTTTTTCTATTTTGAATAAGTCAAAAATATACAATTACCACTAAATTAAAAATAATTTGATTTTGAGCCTCCAAAATTTTGCATTCGAATTAATTCAATGAGTAACAAAATTATAATTGAGCCCAGATAATTCATCAATTTAATTCATGAGCCCAAACTAATTTTTTTAATAAAATATCAATACAAATAATAATTTCATAATTAAGGTCAATAAATTTAATTTTATATAAATAATTGCATGAAATCTTACAAAATAGACAATTAAAGTACATTAATTTATGCATAATATATTACTAATTTATTAAATTATTTATTTTATTGCTGTTTAGGTGTTTCCGACTAGCGACTAGCGACTTTTAGAACACTGCTTATATACAATTAAATGTATAAAAATAAAAAAAAATTATAAATTTGTAGGAGTTTAAAATATTAAATTTACAAAATAAAAAAATTAGTGAAATATCTATATATATATATATATATACAAACAAATTAGAAATTAAAAGAAACTAATTTGATGAATTTTAAAAAAAGAGTGAAATATTCAACATAATAATGCACGCCTATAAAGTCTTATATGTGCCATTATACTACAAACTGTGGGCTTAGAGTTTGTGTGGGCGCAAATTTGAACCAAACTGGCCTTCTCTTCTTTTTCGCAATAATTTGTTGTTAATTCGGAATATATTTTACTCTGTATACAACTCTTACATTGTTGGGAGCAAAAGTGTAATTATATATGAATACAAGCATCCAAAAGTGTGAGCTGTCATTAAATTAATCTGCACCATCTTCATATTATTAGCAGTTGAAGAACTGGTAATCTGATTAAGTAAGATGGCTTATTTTGCTCTGATTAATCTTCGCAATACAATTCGCTGCCTCAAAAAAAATTCACGGCTTTCGGAGCTTCCCTACTCTTTTGATAACTTAGATTATCCTTTGGATGAGATTGAGTCCTTAAAAGAGGTTGTGGAAGAGTTGGATGGGAGGAGCATGAACAAGAGATTGAAGGCTTTTTTTATGACAAAATCCGAGAAGCTCGCATGGCCTCGAAGACATGGTCGATTCTGTTCTCTCAGATTTGATAAGAATTGCACAATCTGATGATCGGAGCATCAGAAATCAGCGGCCTTCCATATATGAGGAAGAAGTGAGGAAAGGGCTTAATTCGAGAAAAAAAGTTTTTAAGTCCTATAACTTATTGAATGTTGGATTTTGGTCCAAAAAATTTTAACTTTTTTATTTTAGTTCCAAATCGTCAGAAATGACATAATTAAATTTGGGACTAATTTTGTTAGATTTGAATTGTTATGAGACTATATTGAAATATTACATAGTTATGGGACTAAATTAAAACATTACATAGTTATTGGACTAATTAATTTGGTTAGATTTGAATTGTTATAGGACTAAATTGAAACATTACATAGTTGTGGGAGCAAATCGAAAAAGTTAAAAAGTTACGGGATGATTTTGGTATTAATCCCAAGGACACATGCACGCACACTCCCCTTCAGTAACAATACATGTGATTTTACAGTAATAAATGATATAACTTTTTAAAAATACACTTGAATTGCACGGTACATCTGGTGCACAATAGACTTACTCATTTCGTATTGTGTCTCTGTAATTGTTAGCATTGAACTAATATTAATGATTGTTATGATACATATATAATGTTTTTTTTATAAAATATATGTTTTTATTTTAAATTATTTTAGATCGAATGAATAGAGTCGAAATATTTCAGTTCGGTGCAATTTGGTGCTAAGACTGTATTTAATTAGTTTGGTTGGGTCGTGCTGTTTGCGTGTATATATATATGTGAGCGGACGTTTATCCCACAACAAAAATAGCAAGAGGGAGAAATTAATGATCTAGTGTAGTTAAAATGGAGAGTGAAAAGAGAGAGGTAGCGGGAGACAAGTATCGGTCTTTCTTGCATGATGAATCCAAAAATACAGAGTGGAGGCATGGTGCTCCTCCCATATACGACGCTGTTAACCAACTCTTTGAACAAGGCCGCACCAAAGTATATATATATGCCCATCTCTCTCCTTCTCTCTCATC
This sequence comes from Prunella vulgaris, assembly GCA_026898435.1. Classification (NCBI taxonomy): domain Eukaryota; kingdom Viridiplantae; phylum Streptophyta; class Magnoliopsida; order Lamiales; family Lamiaceae; genus Prunella; species Prunella vulgaris. The sequence goes on along the minus strand of JAPKLY010000157.1, from coordinate 409,642 downwards.
TATCTCTCTCTCTCTCTATATATATATATATATCCTATATAGGCTTTGTTTAGTTGTTGGATCTTTATCTAGTACTGTTTACTTCAATGGTTTATAAAATCGGGTAATCCATCCGGGTTAAACCTTTCTTATTCCTCAATTTTTATCCGTACTTCATTAATTAAACTGTTTGTGAAGAATAAGAAGTTGGAGGAGGCAATTTGGAACTTTTGCAATATAACAATTGAAATAGACTAGGAAAGTAAACAACATGTGCATGGATGGTTGTAAATCTTTATCTAATGAATTTAAGTTAATCCCTTCCCAGTGAAGTAAACATAGCCTATGTTTTAATTTTGGTGATTAATTAATAGGAATGGGCGAAAGGATCTGTAGAAGAGGTGGTTCAAAATGCAATAAAATCATGGGAAATGGAGCTGTCTCACAAGGTGCGGATACAAGACTTCAAGACTATAAATCCACACAAATTCAGGCTCATTGTTAACGGTACGTAAGCTAGCTAGCTTTAATATTTCTTTCTTTTTATCACCAGCTAGCTAGCTCTCTCTCTCTCTCTCATTTAATTTTGTGGTTTGCTATTCCTAATTTGACCCACCTACCTGTGATAATATATCCAACAAGCCAAAATTATAATTTCATGTGTTAAAAGATCCACCCAGAGGTAAATATAAAAAAATATCACTTTCTTACCTTCCCCTTTTCCATGACATAAATCTACCGGATTAATAAAGAATTAAAGATAGTGCGCTAAACTTATTTTTAATATTTTATAAAAAATTTAAATAAATTCTAACATTTCATAAATTTTTTAAATAAATTAATAAGAACCCTCAACAATTATATTACCATTTTAAAATATACTACTACATAAATCGCATTATTATTATTATTATAACTAATCACAAACCAATTCAAGAATATAATCAAATTTTTAAGCCATTTTATCGGATTCATCAAGTGATCATGACAATTGAATTAAAGAATTGCACTCCTTTCAGTGGATGGGTATTGATATATTTAAAATAAGATAAAGAAATTGTGTGAAAGTATCTTATAACGAGAGAGTATATAAATTAACAGATCAATTTATATTTCATTTATGAATCTTACACAGAAATATATGTGCATGATACCACAAAACCAAACAAGCCCTTGTAGCAGTGCAGATGTAGGTTGATAGTTCTTGAGCATACAGTTAGACAAGTCACGTCATATTTATTGTTATACAGTAAAAGGTCATGATCATCTACGTTGATAATTCTTGAGCAGTACGTTGAATTTTGTAGTCAATTGATTATTATTAAATGATATTGTACACTTTTCATTTTAAGTTAAAAGTCCATATAATAAATTGGAGGATGTGTTGTGAATTTAGGTTCAGATTATTCGTATCCTCACTATTATTTATATATATTATTATTGTTATAAAAATATATTTGAATTTTTAATACGGATAGTGTATATGTATAACAATGATAAGCAAATATACATAATAGTAATAATGTATACACATGACAGTGATAACTGATAAATCAGAATTTATCGTAAACTTGAATTCATATAAATTTTTGTCTTAATATATTATACTTCTACTCTCTTTATTTCATATCAATTTACTCCCTCCATTCAAGTATATGTTTTCCATTTTGCCATGTTTGTCCGTTTTGCTGTATGTTTTTCATTAGCCTTTTTATCTTATTTAGAAATTACTATTCATTTTTTATTATTATTTTTATTACTTTTTACACTATTCTCTTATTATTATTATTTTCACTTTTTTCAGTACATCACTTATTTTTTTCACTTTTGTCTTTATCTATATGCCCAAAAGGAACGGAAAATATAACAGGGCGGAAGGAATACATTTTAAATGATTAAATATTTATTAAAAAATATAATTTTAAAAATAAAATACTATGTCTTTTCTAAAAGAATTAACTCATTTTTTTATTTAAACGTCTCACATCAATTTACACATTACAAAAAGAAAAAAAAAACAATCGATTTGTATTCGTAAAATTTTATACATATTTATCCATACGCTACTATTTTATTTTTAAAATATTTTTTTAAAATAAAATTCCAGAAGTGCAAATTCCACTGGAATGAAGAGATTAGTAACATATAAATAAATATATTTGTGAATGTGTATGTAATTAATATTTTCTTTATTAATTGTGTAAATTTTATGTAATATAATTGTACAAATTTATATAGGATTGATGATGTATTATTCTTGACCACCTGGTGCATATGAGACTAGTGTAAAAAAAAATTCCACTTTTAAATATAATTAACTCATACTTTTTAATATAAATAATTTTATATTTTGAGTGCGTACCCCGTGCACTAGTTATATATGAGATATTTACTTAATAAAACATAATTAGAATGCTTAATTGCAGTAAACCCGCTGAATTATCAGTGATTTTGCACATTAACCACCTAACTATATTTTTTTATATTAATATATATAAACTATTCAATTTTGGCGCATGAACCATAAGCTCAATTATATCTTGGCACAAACATTGAACTTATTATGATTAATACTTTTTCTAAAATATATATATATATATATATATATATTATTGCGCGCAAGGTTTAGAAATTGACTTGATGTCGAAACTCTTTATAATTTTACTCTAGCTGGAATGAGAAATAAAAAGAAAATTTTATCACTTCTATTGTCTATCTTTCTGAATCTACGCTTGTATTATACCGTCTAGTGCGTGTCGCCCCTCAATGTTATTTTTTGTCGTGTGCATTCATACTGTAGCTTTTTTTTTTAACAGTAAAAAGAAGATTTTATTATAATGAACCGGAGAATAAGGGGTGCTCCATCCCATACAATAAAATCAAAATAAAAAAGTACTCAAATGCTTATAAATTCATCCCTTACAATAAAATCAAAATAAAAAAGTACTCAAATGTTTACAAATCTAAACAACACTCTCTCAAATTTTTGCTCCATTCAGAAAAGTGAACTTTCTAAAACTCTCATTTTTTGCTCCAATTCACACCCACACATTTGACTTGACATATGAGAAAGCTCTATTCACATTCGGCTCCAATCCATTAAAAATAATATTATTTCTAATTATCCACAAAATCCAAACAACCGCTGTTCACAAAGTTGTAGACTTGTAGTATTGTTTGATATCAATTGATTTTCTTTTTAATAAAAATATTCGTCACATGTTAATTAAAACTAAAAAAAGGAAGACAAAAATTTGTATAAAGATTATCAATTATCATTATTATGTGTATATACTATTATTGTTATGTATATATACTATCACTTTTATGCACATAAATAATCACTGTTAGAAAACAATTATAAGGATAGTATATATGAATAATAGTAGTAGTATATATGAAAAATAATGATATTGATTATGTATAACAGTGATATGAATTTATGTAAATTCGAGTTCACAACAGACTCAACAAAGAATACACCAAACATTACATTTAGTGATTTATGTATTAAAATTTAACAATTTGTTCCTAATTTGATAATTTAAATATAAAATCACTATCAATATATTCAATGAAATTGTACTATTATTAGACAACGATAGTGGGATCTGATATTTTCTTCAGAGAGACCGTTAGCCGAAAATATGGTTGAAGCACTAATTATTCATTAAGTAGCTAGTACACAAGCTTTCACACTCTCCGCTTCCCGAAACAGCGAAACCCCACCGGTGCGAAAAAACCAACTTCACAAGGCTACATTTGTTTTTAAATTTATATGAATGGACTAAGGATATTGTGTTTTCCATTTTATATAAGTATAAATGTAGAATTTAATTTTTAAATTTAATTCAATTCTCACCTATAAATACCTATAAAATTAGAGATACAATTTAATCCACTCCAACATGCTTCAATTTGAACTTGTTCTGTTTGGGTCGTCCCGTCCGGTGACCTGCAATAGAAAGAGGTTGGTCTGAGTATCATTATTGTCTTGTCCTGAACCGCCCTCCCATTTTAACTCGTTTATATTATTAGAATTTGAATATATGTGTGTGTGTGTGATATTTTTAAAAATAATATATTACTTCCTCTGTCCCGGGTCTTTTTTCCAAAAGGCATGGGACGGATTAAGAAAAAAGTAGAGTATGTGAGTGTGAAGTTAATTAATAAAATATAAAAAATGTACTTTATTGACTTTTGTGAGTGTAAATTATTTCTTTTTTAAGGTAGGAAAAAAGAGTTGGGACTTCCCAAAATGGAAAAAGGGAAAAAAAGAGTTGGGATGGAGGGAATATTATTTATTAGTATTTATAGTATAAATTAATTTAATAAATATATTTTAAGGTTAATATATTTTTAATAAAACATAATATGAAGTGCAATATGTGTTTTTAAAGAATAAATAGTACTCCCTCCATCCCGCTATAAGTTGCTCGTTGTTTTTTGGCACGCGAATTAAGGTAAAAGTGAAAAAATATAAGTGATTTGATGGAAAAAGTGAAAAAGTATAAGTGGTGTGATGGAAAAAGTGAAAAAATATAAGTAATGTGATGGAAAAAAGTGAAAAAGCAATGGAAATAGTGTAAAATGTATTGAAAATAATAATAAAGAAGTGAATAGTAATTTTCAAAAAAGGTAAAAAAACAATGAGCAACATATAGTGGGACGGACGAAAATGGCAACATGAGCAACTTATAGTGGGACGGAGGGAGTATATAAGATCATCACATGTGATGATAACTGCATAAATTTCAAAACAAACGTACTCTTAACAATAAATTTGTCGGAAACATGGCAGCAATAGGGATGTAAACGAGCCGAGCTGAATCGAATACTATCAATCTCGAGCTTAGTTCGAACTCTAATAATTGAGCTCGAGTTCGGCTCGTATGTAAAATTTTAAGCTCGCGAATAGCTCGAGCTTAGCTCGTGAAATATTTGTTAACTAAATAAACGAGTTAGCACGAACTCGGCTCAAAAGAAAGCTCGTTTGTTTAGTTCGAGCTTGGTTCAAAAAAAAGTTTGTTTGGATAGTTCGAGATCGGCTAAAAAAAACTCATTTTCATAGTTTGAGCTTGGCTCGAAAAAGCTAGTTTACATAGTTCGAGCTCGGCTAAAAAAAAAGCTCGTTTGCATAGTTCAAGCCTATTCGCGAGCTTTTGAGCCAAATACCATAAAGCTCGAGCTCGGCTCGATAAAATAATCGAGCTCGAATTCGAGTTCGAGCTTGGCTCATGAAATTTAACAAACAAACTCGAACAAATATTTTTCGAGTCGAGACCCGAATAGTTTGCGAACAGCTTGACTCATTTACATCCCTAGTAGCAATGAGTCCCTTTTTTAACACTAAAGGTGTTTTTTTTTTTTACACTAAAGGTTAAAAAGGCTTTTTCTTCTCTGAACAGTTACATTATAAGACCTATTTGCACCTTAATTTTGAATATATTTTTAAAAATTATTTTACTCCATCCGTCCCAACATTTTTTTCATAGGTGGAGTTTCACGCATATTAAGAAAAAGTTAAGTATGTGAGTGTGAAGTTAAATAATAAAATATAAAAAGTGTACTTTATTGACTTTTGTGAGTGTGAATTGTTTCTTTTTTTGGAGTATGAAGAAAGAGTTGGGACGTCCATATAAGGAAAGTGTGAAGTTTATCTTGGGACAGAGGGAACAATTATTATTAAAAATTATTTCTTTTTTCTTTCGAAAAAGTTATTCCTATTATAATTTAATAAAAAATACTTTTTAATAATAATATGTATAATTTTTTTAAAAATACTCTTAAATTACATTGTATTTTTGATGCATATATAAGAACAAGAGATTACTCATATTATGATCTTTTTTTTATCGGAAAATGTTAGTTGTTAATAGTTAGAAGTTAGTTCATCAAGTCTCCAAACACTCCAAGAATATCTCCAAACCAGCCTTATATCTCCCTCCTAATTCGTTTTCAAAAGAAATCGAACTCGGGTCACTCACTCAAGTGAAGAGCCCGGTGGCCAGGTGACTAATTTTTATGATCTATTTTATATCTTAGTGTTGATTAAAATACACTTGATTGTATCACCACCACCTTCAAATCCAAAATCATCATCCGATCAAATTGACCAGGATCACTATCCTCTAATATGGGTGGCAAATGGGCCAGGTCGGCCCAACATTGGCTCATCGAACCGCTCTCATTTTACAGATCAAGCTTATACTTTAAAGACTCAATCTGGATGTAAATGGACCATTGGGTTAAAATGATACATTATTTTAATAATTAAATTTATAAAATTAATTACTTATATTCAATGTTAATTTAAATATTCAAAATCTACAACTAAAATTAAGTTCAACCAATAAATGATGTGAAATGATAATCCGAAAAAATAAATCATAAGTATAATTTGTAATGTTAGAAACTTCAAATAATCAAAGTAATTTCAGAATAGGGTGACTTACATATAGGTTCAAAAAAGTCATAATATTTACAAATATGTGATGTGCAGAAAAAAAAAAAGTGCTTATGTACAAAACATTTTGAACCTATTTATAAATATAATGACTTTCTTGAACCTATATGTAAATTATCCTAAAAAATATTGGACTACCTAAAATTTCGGATCAATCTCGATCAGCCCGGTGGACCTATCGAACGTGGCCAAAAAAGTCTAATAATTTTCTGGATTAATATTTTTAGGTCCAATCTAACTTAAAATACGGATTTATTTGATCGATCAATCGGGTAGGACTTATTTTGCCTCCCCTATCCTCAAATGAAACGCCTTTGTTGCCAAGACTTTTTCCCCCTTGAATCTAGATTGAACTAAGTATCTGTAATTGATTGGGAATCAAACTCATATTTGAGTATCTAATTCATAACGTGAGCAAACCTAAATTATAATATAATAAAATATTTTTATTTTACTTAAAAATAAAAATGCATAGGGATGGATGATATTAATTAATATATTTATATACTTTTCGTTTAATTTAAATAATAAAATTATTTGTCTATAAAAATAAACTACCTCCATTCATAAAAATATATATAATTTTAATTTTAATTTATTTCACAAAATTTTTAGATATTATTTATTAGTGATTAAATTATATTTAGATACTGATTATTAGTGTTATAATAAATAAATAAAAAACATAATTTTAAATTATTTGATAAATTATAAATTATTATATATATTTTATATCATATATATTATTGATATATAATGAAATATTAGTATATATTATTTATGTGGGGCGGGGCGGGGCAGGGCAGTAAATATGTAAACCCATGCTTGCCCTGCCCCATACTCGGGGCGGGGCAGATCTGCCCCATTCTTGGACGGGGCGGGGCGGGGCTGACCCAAACGGATCGGGGCAAGGCGGTGCGACTTAGGGATGACAAATGGAGCGGATCGGGGCGGATACCTCAATATCCATGCCTGCTCCGCGCTTCGCCCCGCTGATCCACCCTGCTCCATGCTCCACTGTGGGGCAGCATTTTGAGATCCATGCCTGCTCCGCGTGGGGCGGATCTGATCTGCCCCGCTCCATCTATTAAATTCTCATAATTTTACAAAATCAATATATTAAAAAAACTAAATGCAAAATATTAAAAATTCACAATTTAATCAACAATAATCCATCTAAATCACCAAATCATATCCAAGATTTGATTATTTAAAAAAAAAAAAAATATATATATATATATAATTCTATATATTATATATATATATATATATTTAATATTATATATAATTAATATTATATGGAGCGGAGCGGAGCGAGGCGGATCAGGGCAAAAAATATGTAGATCCATGCCTGATCTGCTCCGCAAGCGGGGCGGGGCGGGGCGGGACGGATCTGCTCCATTCTCAAAACGGGGCAGATCGGGGCCGATCCAAATAGAGCGGGGCGGATTGGATCAACTGCGGGACGGGTCATTTTGTCATCCCTAGTGCGACTACGGGGCGGGTTATTTTATCATCCCAGGCATGCATGATCATTAATGATACAGAAATGCTAACCGACTCCCACATCTTCCCACTTCCCAACGCTCGTGACATCCTCTCACTTCCAAATGTTTCACTCCCGAGGAAGGTGACGACGAGAAGGCATTATCGCATTTCATTTCGGTTATATATATAGTCCTTATCTTTCTATATATTTCCTCCAATTTATTCTATTTACGATTAAAAATGTGTGTCTACAATCTACAAATTAAAATATTTATTAGATATTATAAATTTATTTGATTAGATCTGATTCATATGATTAAATAGAATTTTAATTGAATAGAATAAATTTATAAATAAAATGAAGATTTGAATAGAATAATATAAGGATGATTATTTTTATTATTGTTTTTTAAATAAAATATATTTCTTCCATTTCATATTTATTTTTTATATTTTTAAAAAGTTCTGTCTCATACTCAGTTGACAATTCAACTTTTAGGAAAAAAATAATACTTTCTCTGTTCCAAAATTATTTTCATAGTTATTCTGTACACGCAAATTAAAAAAAATGAGTGTGAATATAAAGTTAAATAATAAAATAAAAAATATTTTTATTGACTTTTATAAGTATAAAAAAAATTTGTGTGTGAAAATAAAATTAAGACGTCCAAATAAAACAAGTGTGAAAGTAGTTCTGTAACAAAAAAAAGTATTATTTTTTAGTATAATAATCTAGATATTCATCATACATCATTCATTTTTACTAATAAAATTTAAACTATCACTTATTATTTTAAATATTAATAAACAACTATTTTATTAAATTTCTTACAAATAGTACTCTAGAGAATAAATTCTGAAAAATGAAAGTAAATTTACATTTCATTCCCTAATCATAAAACATATTGTTGACAGGATTTGTTAATTATCTAATTAAGTGGCTGTATCTAGCTTTGAATCTTATCAAACAATAAATAAGATGATTGTTGTTCTTGAGTTGTAAAGTAGAGAGAGAGAGTAAGAGTTAGAGAGAGAAAGCAGTATTTGTATTATGGAATTTAGAGAGAGAAAATACACACAAGTAGCCTATTTATAGGTATGCATGTAGTGAGGTGGCACCTTGTGAGCCTACTTGGCTTTAGATGCTGACAAGTGTCTTTGACACTTGTCCTTACTCACTACTATGCTTCCTTTACAATATTTTGTCCTACTACATCACTATTTGCTTCCTATATGACTAGTGTCCGTACTTCGGACCTCGGCGAGCTTCTCTGTGAGCTTCACTGCCTTGTGCCATTTTGGAGTAATGTGATGGGGGACTTCAGCTTGGTCTTCTTGGATGTGGGCGAGCTTTTGGGCTAGCTTCCCTATTAGTGGGCGAGCTCCTCCTCTCTCTTGGTCTTGGTCAACCATTTGACTTGGTCATAGGGTGTCTAGGCGAGCTTCTCTCATCCTTGAGCGTCTGGGCTAGCTTCTCAAGGTTGATTTGGTCAAAGCTGACGACGTACCTCTTGGGGTTGGCGACCTCCTTGACCTTAATCAATTATTCTCTTAATTATCCTCGGGCAGTTCGTATATCAACACATATAAATATAAGAAATACCTTCAAAATAACGTTGCAATAGCCTATAACAATAGAAAAATGAAATCACTCCAAAAATATACACTCTATACACCAAGTAATACTCTTGGTTATGGATCAAATCTTGATTTTGGAATTATCTATCTTTTCTCTTTGCTTGCTATCCAATTTTAATTTCTTGCTTTTGTCTTTTCTACCAATTTAGAAGATGAGCAGTCCACATTTTCAAATATTTTTTTATTATTTGCTTTTTAAATTTATCCAATTAATCTCTTTTCAATTTTTTCCACCAATTTGGAAGATGAGCAATCCACATTTTCAAATATGTTTTCATTATTCGCTTTTCAAATTAATCCAATTAATCTCTTTCCAATTTCCATAGGTTCACAATTACTAATTTAATTTCCCTTTCATCCACTTAAAAAAATCTACTAAAATATACTCCCTCCATCCCATAATTTTATTCCTATTTGTATGAGCACATATTCTAAAAAAAAAAAAAAGTAGATAAATTGAGAATATTGTAAAATAATTGTGGGATTCATTAGAGAATAAAATGATTGTTTATGGGTGTGTTAATAAAATAATATTTTTAAAAAGTAATGAAAATAAATTTAGGGAACAGACGAAAATGAAAAGTGAGAATAAATTTGGAGAGGTTAAAGTAATAAATTTGTTAGGAGATTTGAGGAGAGCACCAAACTCAACCCCACCGATTCAAAATAGTCATTCACACTTAATTGGAACGTTTACTTCCAAAGAACACATCTTTGCTTGTTAAAGGATAAGATACAACTTACATTTTATTTAAGTGATAATTCCTTGTCTTCAGCTTGGTAATCTTCTTCTTAGTATCCTTCACTGACTCTTTTTTGGCGAGTATTTATTTATTCCATATCATCTTGAAGCCTTCTTCTTTCTCCTCACCCCCTTGGCTCATGTGTTATCAATATTACAGTCACTTATAAACTTCATCTTTTGAATGTCCCCTTACCATTACATGCAATCTGACACTGATTTAACGATTAAATTAGTGATCTTTTTTTATTGTTAATAAGTTTTAACGGCCAATTAGTGATCATCGTTAAAATCTTAATCACTAAATTTAATATCCATTTTTTATGGCGATCGTTAATTGAGCCGGGTCATAGCCCGCTTGGGTAGCATTCAGCAACCACTGACAACGACTGATAATTTTAAATTAACGACCATTTCTGACGATCGTTATATTATTGATAAATTAAAATATTAATCTTTATATATACTTGGCCAAGGGCCTAATAGTGCAACTATAGTGACACATATTGTATATCAGCCTTTAAAGGTTATGTATAAATTGGGCGAAATTCGCGTCTGCAAGGAGTCGAACACTTTATAGCCCTTAGAGGTGGCGTATTCCACTCGGGCATTTGTTCGTATTGTTCAATTTTATGCAATTAAATTGTATATAACTCCAAATTAAATTTTTTAAATTCATCAAATTAGTTTCTTTTTGTTTCAAATTTGTTCATATATATATTTCAATAATTTTTTAATGTTATAATTTTAATATTTACACTACAAAAAAATTATTTGTTCGTTTTTATGCAATTGATTGTAAATAATTTCAAATTAAGTCACGTTTTTTTTAATTCATCAAATTAATTTTTCTACATATATATATATATTTCATAACCTTTTGCTAATGTTACAAATTTAATATTTTACACTACTAAAATTTTTCATTTGTTCTTTTTATGCATTTAATTGTATATAACTC
>JAPKLY010000157.1:340781-398268 GCA_026898435.1 Prunella vulgaris | reverse complement strand
ATTTAAAAATTTATCATAAAAATTAAATTTTATTTAAAACATACAAATTAAATTTATAAAAAAAATTAAAATATTAAATAAATATTCAACATAAAAATAAATAGATTGTTCAGTAATAAAATATATAAACCAAACTACTCATCATCTCCATAATTAAATTCTTCATCCTCATCCTCTCCCTCCTCCCCACCCACACCCTCACCCCCAACCCCATCCCCACCGTTATCAGCTAAGTTAGTTGGAACTGGCAGACCGATCTTAGTAGAAATCGACATTAACCAAGCCTTTATTGCGGTATTTTGTTTTTGTTGCTCGATCAACTTCTGCATCTGCTCGGATAACTGCTTTGTCAGCTCGACGATTTTGTGCTCTAGATCAACGCTTGGGTGAGAGCCGACCGAATAGGATGACAGGTTCCGGAGTTGAGACTGACGGATAGTCTTACTGTGACTGTCTAGTCCTATGATCTTACTCCTTGTTTTGAGTTTCCACGGTGGCCTCTCTCACCTTGTTTTGAAATTAAATAAAATTATAATATAATATTAGTTAGCAGAATAATTAAAGACTAATTAGAACTAAATTATAAAATACTTACATGAATGTCGGTGGTGTGGTGGTAGATAGACTCCCTAGTCTCCTGATTCACTGGGTGATCAAAGCTCAGTCACTTGAAGAGGGTGAGTCTGTCCGTCCTCTTTCTCTTATAAAAAAATTAATTAAATTAAATTAAGTAAATTAATAAATTTATAATTAAGTATTATAAAATTAAATACTTAAAAAAATGAGTTTGTGCTCGTAGATGGTCCGAGAGCAAACCCGATGTCTGGCGACGCCTTGCCCACTAAGGTCGCTCAGCCAATTTTTCTTGGCCTTTTGGGCCCTCTTCACGTGCTTCAGATCCATCCAGTGTTGTACCAATCCCTCCTAGATGCTCCAACCATCTGGATCTTTTCCTATCTCGAAAGTCACCCCTTCTTGTATCCATTTTTTTCATGCTGGAGACCAAATCTTTCATTCGGTTTTGTACTTTATCGCAGAATAGTTTGTGCACCTTATCCTCATGTGTCAAATCTGACACACTTTTTCTGCAATTAAATTATTAAAAAATATAAATTAAATTCTACAATATTTTAAATATTAATAAATATAAAATATATACCGTAAACTCTTCAAAAATAAACTCATATTTCTTTTAACTCGGGACGTGTCGACAAAGCAACTCCATAAGGTCTGGTCACTTCACAGAGGCACTTCGTGACCTTCTCAATAGCCTAGTAGCTCGAAAACAAGCTGCATAAATATTAAATTTATATTAATAATATATTTATAAATTAAAATATACTACCTCCGTCCCAGGAAAGTCTGCGGTACTTTCCTGGGAACAAGTTTTAAGAAAAAGTGTAATGAGTAGAATATGTATGGTGGAGATTGTGAGGTAAAGATTTTAAAGGTGGAGATTTAAAGGAATATTTCCATTTTGGGAGTATGCAAACTTTTGTGGGACAAACTAAAAAGGAAAGTGTGCAAACTTTCGTGGGACGGAGGTAGTAAAATATATAAAATACTAACATTCAGTCAGACGACATAACGTGGAGTCAGGTATCATGTAGACGATGTTGTCGTGATGAAGGTCCGACAGCAGAAAAGAGCTAGCTCTATGACATAGAAACTTCTGATTGTTGTCGAACCATGATGTCTTTCTACCCAGTGGAAGATAAAATGCATCAGACTCATCCATGCAGTATGGGCATGCTTGTTTTCCAGCTGTCGACCATCCAGACAACATATAATATGATGGAAAATCCATAATGGTCCATAAAACAGTAGTACATAACCTAAAGTTCCCCTTCTTGTACACATCGTATGTCTCTACTCATGTATGCCACAAAGATAACAATCTCTTTAATCAGTGGTTGAAGGTAGACATCCAGATTTTGCTTAGTGTTGTGAGGACCAGACACTAAGACAGTGAGAAATATCTGTTGAGGCTTAATGCCCAACCAAAGAGGTAGATTGTATGGAGTCAGTAACACAGGCCACAAGGAATACTTCTTCTCGTGTATTCCGAATGGAGCAAATCAGTCTATGCCTATACACAACCTCACATTTCTCTTCTCACTCGCAAACTCTAGAAACTCTCTATCAAGATGTTTTCATGCATTAAAGTCTGTAGGATAGGTCATCTCTCCAGAATCCTGACCAGAACACTCCTCAATATGTCATGTCAGGTCTTTTGCAGTGACACTTGACTTTTATAATATCTCTAAATGAGAAGAGATGGAATGATAATACATAGACTTGAATGTCTTCTTCTTCCGACGACCAGATGGTTTGTACTGAGGGAGGCCGCACATCTTGCATTGTTCAATGCTCTCATTGTCACCCTAAAATAGCACGCAAGCATTTGTACAATAATCAATCTTCTGAAACGATAAATTCATATCTTTCAAGAGTCTCTTACTTTGATAGAAATTTTCTGGCGTTATGCTCTCTTTAGATAGGGCCCGTTTGAACAATGTTGCAAATTGATTGTAGACTTTCTGACTCACTTTACCTTCATATGAACATTGAATGACAACTGAATCTCAGTATCATAACCAGGAAACAACCCCTGATCAATAGATTTGAGCATCTAATAAAATTTCTTCGAACGAGAATTTGGTTCCTCCTCGATGGCAGTGTGGTGACCACCCAAAATAGACCATTAATCATCATATGCTACTTATGGAATTAATCTGCCTTATCCAGTGGTGTCTCACCCAAAGTATAGAGTATGCGGATCATGGCTCGAACCACCGATCTAAAATATCTCACCTTCACCACTACTCCACTGATCATAAAATACAACCACTATTTTGATATCATAATTTCACCGATATTCACCATGTACGGTCTAATTGTAATAAAGGAGCAAAATCAACCTCACAAGATGAGTTTTAACCTCATCAGTGCTCAAGAATCTCTTGTTACCACATTTTTTACCTATAAAAAAACATCAAATACGGCCACAACTATCCTTGCAATATGGATGAAGAGAGACAAACTCGTTTAATTCATCAATCTTCTTGGAAAACTCAAAGTTGATCAGTCCTTATATTATACGAGGCATTTGATACATCCAACAACGATCAAGAAATTCAATTTGATTCAAATTAAGAATATATCACATTTACATTATTAAAAAAATTCACTTCGACTATAAACAAGCATATCCATTTTTTTAAAATAAAAATCAAATATAATCATATATCAATTACAGTAAATTTATCAAATATATGTAATTAACATGCAAATTCTAATAAATTTGGGCATAGTCTCCACTAAAATAGATATATCTACATAACAATTACGATACAACAAGTCATGCATTCATGCTAAACTTATCATAAATACATACCAAATGTTTTATCAAATATTTAAAAAAAAAAAACTAAACTATATATACAATAAGAGATTTGAATGGCGAAATTGTAAAAATGTACGGTGAAATTGAAGCAACGAGCACAATATGACAATAGACTCGCACGATTGCAACCAACACGTCAAAACAATACTCTTTTAAATTAGGGACGTTTTTTAAACTCACACTCCATGTTTTTATTCGAAAACACGTGAAGAACAAAGAGCAAAAACTAATCAATATTCAGTTATTACCGACCACCAAAGCGGTCGCAATATAAAAAAATCGAATCGGGTAATTATTGTTCAATTACCTAATTTAGATTCGATATTTGTCGACCGAAAAAATAGTCGCTAATTTAATTTTTGAGTTACCAACTGCCTAAAAGTGGTCGCTAAATGAAGAAACTGAATCGGATCATTATTGCTCAATTACCCAATTCAAATTCGAAATTTTACGGTCGATAATTTAATCTTTTAATTACCGACCACATGTGGCGATCATTACTTGGTCAACAGTATAGTTTGCAACTGTTTTTTGGAGGTCGCTTATTGTAATATGCATTTAGCGATCACCGTCGATAGTAAATCGATCGTTAATTTTTCAATTTTGACCA
The DNA here is from genome assembly GCA_026898435.1 of Prunella vulgaris. Taxonomy (NCBI): domain Eukaryota; kingdom Viridiplantae; phylum Streptophyta; class Magnoliopsida; order Lamiales; family Lamiaceae; genus Prunella; species Prunella vulgaris. The sequence goes on along the minus strand of JAPKLY010000157.1, from coordinate 394,252 downwards.
ATAGTCAAAATCAGTTGCTAATATAAATGATTAGCGACTGATGTTGAGGCGGTCGCTAAAACGCGCATTTTTTGTAGTGTGATACAAACTTACACATTGAAGTTGAAGTGGTTAATGCTTAAGATGGTGATTTAGTTTATCACTTTTGCCTTTAAGGGCGAAAAATGCCACTCCTGACTTGCATCATTTTTGGCATAAAAATAATTTTCTTAATTTGTATACTAAAAAATTGGTGCAAGTTCATTTGAGACGGGAGATCATATATATATATATATATATATATATATTAATAATTTTGTCTTATTTAAAAATATGAATTTGTAGAAGGGTGCATATTTTTTCTCTATTCAAGAAACAGATTTGGTATGATAACAGGAAGAGAGGGATTGTCTGCTGAAGATACATTGGAGGTAGGAAGCTACAATGCCTTGCTAAAGAGCTCAATGCCAGAGGAGTTCAAATATTATAAAGCGGAGGAAGAAAGCTTCGAATCATCACACGATATTTTTCGAAGCGCTCTTCCCCGCGGATTTGCATGGGAAGTTGTTGCGGTTTATTCAGGGCCGCCAGTGGTAGCATTCAAGTTCAGGCACTGGGGTTACTTTGAAGGCCACTTTAAAGATCATTCTCCCACTGGAGAAATGGTTCAATTCTATGGTGTGGGCGTTCTCAAAGTAAGTTTTTCATTTATATATTATAGTATTATCACTTTTTTTTTAAGTGAAACTTGGTTTGAAAATTTCTCAATCAGGATAAGAATAAAATTAAATATATAGTAATTGTAGTGATTAAGGATAATTAAAGATATACATACCAATATTTTTTCTTCTAAATAGTGTAATCATTGCCCATTTTATTAACCTTTTTCCTTTCTCTAACCATGCATCTTCATTAATCATTTTCACATGACATAACCAACAACCTACTTTTTTTGCCTATTTTTTTTAAAGTTAGAGCAAGTTCTTAATCATGTGATGTAACTATCGTGAAGACAAATATTTTTCAGCATATCTAAGGTAAGGAGAAAAATATATTTAATCAAAGGGAAATGTGTCTTTGTAGATCAACAGTGAGTGAAAACTTTAAGAATATGTTCAATGTGGGAAGTATAGTAATTATATTTAGTGCAAATACAGACCTATAAAAATTTAACTTGAACAAATTTAGGCCTGTAAAATTTTAATTTTTTGCAAATTTACGAAAAAAATTAATTTTTTGCAAATTAATGTAAACCCATAAAATTTTGTTTTAAATAAAAAGCTATTAGTTTACATTTGCGCAATTTTTTTTTAAAACCTACATTCAATATGCTGATCATATTACCCTTAAAATTTCACCTCAAAACTATGTCCTAATTAAAATAAAATTCTTGGGGTTGAAAATATATTTCAGAGTCCAAATTATAATATTTTAGGTTTCCCAATTATTAGTTTGAAACATTTTCAGGTGGATGAATTGATGAGGGCAGAGGAAGTGGAGATATATTATGATCCAGCTGAGCTTTTTGCCGGACTACTAAAAGGACGTCGTGATATTCAAGTGGAGTCGTCGGCTCAAAAATGCCCTTTTCACCACTAGAATACATATGTATGATCTATATAATTTTAGCTTGCATGCAATAATATCATCTGTTATAAGTAAAATATACCTAGTACTCAAACAATATCAATAATATAGATAAAAACTTGTATGAACTCGAATTCACGGGAACTTAGTTTTCTCAATTATCTTATTACTTTTATTTATAGTTACCATTACTATTAATATACAATGTGTATGTCATAACATTTAGTATATGTGTAATTTATAGGCTTGGTAGTGGGGCGGAAAAAAAAAATGGGGATAGCTAATATATTTTTTGAATTTTAAATTTTATACTACCTCCGTCTCAAATCAATTTGCACACCTTCCATTTTGGGTTGTCCCAAACCAATTTGCACACTACTTAAAAGGGAAACATCGATTTGTGTGCACACTCACAAAACTTTCCACACATTTATCCATACATCACTACTTTATTTAAAAATTCATTTTTCTTAAACTGTGTGTCATCCCAGGGGTGCAAATACCCCTGGGACGGAGGGAGTACATACTTTAAATTAATATTTTGTATTGTAAATATATTGTAAATTTGTATTTTATATTTCAAACTATTAATAAATTTATATTTTGAATCATAATTTTTTAAAAAAATTAATGCATCTTATATTTGTGTATTTATATTTGTTAATGGTAATTATTAAAATTAATAATTTAAAAAAAATCGTGTGAAACGAGGAATTCCCGTAGGGACAGGTTCCCCGACGGGAAGGGGATGTGATAGATAATTTTTCTGCTAAGTTCAAGGGGATGGGGATTGGCCCCATCCCGTTGACATCCCTAATAATCATTACTATATTTTTTTTAGTATTAGGGTGTGTTATTTGTGGACAATTTTTGCACGGCTCTAAAAAAATGCCTACTATCTAAGTTACTAACTAACCAACTCTACCAGCTTTTAATATAGACAAAAACTTGTTTGAGTTCGAGTTTACAGTGAACTCGATTTGTCAACTATTAATATTATTTGTATGCATTATTACTGTTATGTATAATCACTATCACTCTTATGCACATATAGTATCACTGTTAAGAAAATCAAACATATTTTTATGACGGTAATAGTTTATATGAATAACGGTGATAGTTTATATGAATAACAGTGATAGTGAGTATCCATAACAGTAATATAAGTTAATGTGAACTCAGGTTTATAAGAGATCTACTCTTTAATATAATGATACTAGTATAGTACCCGTATGTTACACGAGTTTTAAAAAAAAAAATATTAACAAAGTATAATATATTTAAGAAATAATTTTAAATTGGTACATTTTTAAAATACTGTTTTCAAATTGGTACAAAATTTTTTGCATAATAAAGTAAATATGAGTTGAATAATTGAGTTTTTTTCTGCATATTAATGTACCAATCTGAAAATGGTGATTTAAAATGTGTCATTTCGCAACTGCCCATGTATTTAATAATTAAAAAATTTATCAGTTTAAAATGTGAAAGATAGACAAATTATTAAATTGAGGTCTATATTAAAGTTATCAATTAATCAATCACAATTTAAAAGGAATGCTTGATTTATTATATTCTTAATTTTTATTTTGACATATTTTTTTTATTTTGTTATCGAACATGTGACATAATTTTTAAGATTATGGTTTTAATGTTATTTTTAAATTAAAAAATTAGACAGACACAAACAAAAATTAAAAGATCAAAGAGAATACAAATAGTTTGCAAACCTAGCAAAAAAAAAGGAAGAGATTTTTAAGAATAGTATAAAAATAAATAAATAAATAAATAACTGGTTTTCAGCAAAGAATAGAGTCAAAATAATGGAAAGTCTACATTTAAAAAAATTATATTAAATACACTAATACATTATTATATTATACTTAAGCCACCTAATGACAAATAAATTTGGCATCTCTTTAAAAAGATGACACGTGTAATTGAATATATTCTACAATCGATACATCATCAAACATAACTCCCTATTAGTATATAGATGGATTTTTTTTCCGCAATTTAATTTTTAATTATTTACTATTTCCCCCTATTTAACATTCAACTATATTTTGTATGATGGTAGATAAAACTCAAAAATTTTAGATTTTAACAAATGATAGCCACGTAATTAAACATCACAAAAACTTTTATGAATAAACTTCATAATACGAAATTTATATTACAAAATGTATTTATTGATACTATTAGTTGTGGTCACTGATGTTATATACCACATTTTACACTGCTATCCCTAAATACATCTTGTTATATCAACAAGTACATTTTAGGGAAAGCTAATTATCTCCCTAAACTTAAGAATTAAATACATACGACAAAATCTGAATTATTAGCTTGGACAAAGTCGCAAAAATTTTGAACTTTTTCAGGGATTTCTTCAGGAATCTGTTAGGAAATATTGCAGAAAGTACCACATAGAATTCTTCAGAAGTCTTTTTCAGAAATTTTGTCAGAAAATCATTCAGGGAATTCATCCATTGGTTCCATCAGAATATTCTTTAAGAATTTCAAGAGAGAGTTAATAAAGTGTTCCTCAGAAAATACGACAGGAAAAATATCAAGAAGGAGAAAAAAAAACATATATTTCATTCATGATGGAAAGTTATAAGTCTTTACGACTATTACACTTCCAGACCTACAACAGACAAAAACCCTGAAGGTATCTACGATTAACTCCAGAACCTGCTTCTTCAAAGGCGATCTGCAGCCACCACCTTTGTAAATGGTGGAGAAAACTGTGGGAGCTTCTAAGACCACTGGAAAGTTGATCGTCTGAAGTAGAAGGCATCCCCCAGAAATCATCTGTACCCAGAACACTGCTAGAGGATGAAGGAGAAGTGCCTCCTGCGACAACCAACCCATGGCAACACCTATTTCCAAGGTCGGGTTGGAGCGTCTGATTCGAGAAAAGACAACGTGCTGGAGGAGATCGATGAACATGATGAATAACATGCATGTCTTTCCCCCGCAAATAACACTCCATTGGTAGAAGGTGAGATGTATTCTACGTGTGGTCTCGTTTTCAACCCGATGGAGTAAGTTCATTAGACACACATAGCTCCAGAATATATAATTCAGTAAAGAAAACTGGTCACGCTGAAGCCCTCGAAGGAAAATCTTCATCACCGTCGGATGATATTTTTTCAAGGAAAGTTTACGTGCACAGAATATAAAGGAATGTTGGAGTGTCAAGTATTTGAGTTGGGCACATTAGGCATAATGTACGAGCTCCAATTTATAGACATGGTGAAGGGATCTAGTTTGAAAATTAGGAGGGTCTATCTTGCAAATCTCCCACGAGAATCTGATTCGACAACCACCTTTTCTGATCTCTAAGGAGTTACCTTGGAAACCGGCAGATTGCAGCTTTGAAAAGACCTACCAATTGCACTAATAGCGTAAAGACACGTGTAAAGACTATGAAACTGTCCAATCTTTGTTAGACCTTGGCATGTTGCGAATTCAAGTGTCCAACTAACTCAGGCACCCGATTTTGGAACTGATAAGCGAGGATACTCAATGGAGTTCTAAGTCTCGAAAGTAGCATGTGCCTGAACATCTTCTGTTTCCTCCTAAATCATCACTAGCAAATGTCACTCCAACTTGTGCTAGAATGCAACCAGTTTTCAGCTATCAACATGGAAGATGCCTTTCTTCAGCAAACACTGATGACATGGGAGAACCACAGAGGCAAAGTACAAAGGCATGAATTTAAAAATTGATACACTTGAAAGCTTATCAAGCAGAATTTGGACCAAGCAGTGAACCATCTCATTCCTTAAAATCCTCGAAGCAACGAGCTGGGGGGACAATTGTTGTGGCATAAATATGCCTGAAGAAAAAGGCTCGACCTAATTCATGATAAGTCCATTGGAACCTGGTCCAAGATGAAATAAGAAAAGTCCAGGCTGCCTAAGGGGGCTCAGGCCGTCTTAAGAGTTAGGATAACGTGCGATAAGGTCAGGCGGCTTGAGGCGCCCCTACTAAGGAACAAGTAACTTTAGGTCAACTCGCTACTTTAAGAGGTCAGGTGGCCTGGGGACACAGTAAAATGGCTGACAGGGACAGACTGTCTGAAGTATTTTAAGTTTTGACCTGGTGGTCAGTGAACTCAAGATGTCTGGAGATTTAGATTGGAATGTGTAATAGCTATATGACCTGAGTCATCGCCACTGAGGATCAAGTATCCATTACTCAGTCTGCTCCACTAAGGAGTACCCTCCTGAGTACACCCGTTCAACAAGAAATGAGGGCACATATTATGGAGGAGTAAGTCTCTTGTGCATCATGCAACTTAAGTGCATTTTTAAAAAGTTACACAAATTATTACTGAAAAAGCACACACGTTATTATTGTGTATTTTTAAAAATTCCCTTTTCAGTAATAGTACGTATGACTTTTCAATAATAAATGGTGTAACTTTTCAAAAATACACTTGAGTTGCACCTAATTCATACAAGACTAAGGCATTATGGAGATCATGCGCCAAGACTGTTATTTATGAAGAGTCCACTACACCCACAATCTAGTACCACAACCAAACGTGAGTTGTAAGCAATGTGGAACAATGAGATACGTGTTCCCACTGTAGCAAGGAACGCCTATAAATAGTTCTATGTATTATAAATAAAGAGATAGTTCTCAATATAAAAAAAAAACGAATCGCTTCTTGTAATCAGCATTATTTTTATTTTTAATCAATACAAAAACATTCTCATTAAAGTTTTAATCCTTGCAATATAAGATTAAGCAATTCTTGGTCCCATTTATTTTTATCTCATTCCTATAATCCGAGATAATTAATTCACATAATTTAGGAACAAATGAACATATCATTCTATTGTGATTTTTAATTATACATATACATATTAATGCTCCCCAAATTTTCAAGTTTAATTTCCAAAACTTAAATAAAATTTTAGTTGTTTCTCTGACTCTCTTTTAATATCAATATACAATATTGAGATAGCTATCGATATTTTCGCATGCAATATTATTTGGTAAGCGACATTTTCATTGTTATATTACATATAAACAGGTTATGGATGGCTTTTGATCAAAATCTGAAAATGCAGAAACTGAAGAAGGTCTCTCCATTCAGGCTCTCCTCTCTCCTTCGCATGGAAAAGGACCCTAATTTAGCTCTTCAACTCTTCCTAAAACCCGATCCAGCTAACCCCAACCCGAATCTCAAAGGATTCCGTTACTCTCTCCTCTCCTACGACCTTATCATCTCCAAACTCGGCAGAGCCAAAATGTTCGCACAGATGGAAAACATTGTCGAAAAGTTGAAAAATGACTCCCGCATTATTCCAGAAGAAATCATTTTCTGCAACATCATCACCTTCTATGGCCGAGCGCGCTTGCCCCACAAAGCTCTCCAGGTATTCGACGAAATCCCCTCTTTCCGATGCCAGAGGACTGTAAAATCCGTGAACACACTGTTGAATAGCCTTTTAATTTGTGGGGACTTCGAAAAATTGAGGGAAATTTTCTGCAAGATTCAGGACTACGCGAACCCTGATGCTTGTACGTATAACATACTGGTAAACGCGTGTTGCATGAGGTCCGATTTGGATGGAGCGTGGAAGGTGTTCGATGAAATGCGGAGGAGAGGTGTTGCGCCTAATGTAGTGACATTTGGGACTCTGATTAAGCTCTGTGCGAATTCGGACTTGGGTAAAGCTCTCATTTTGAGGAGAAGAATGGAGAAGGATTTCAAGATTAGGCCTAATGCACATATCTATGTAGCATTGATTAAAGGGCTTTGTAAGGTTCATCAGTTGGATGAGGCTATTAAGTTAAAGAATGAGATGTTGAGAAAGAAAGTTCAACTGAATCCCGCCGTCTATTCCACCTTGATCAGTGCATTCTTTAAGGTCGGTCGAAAGGGGGAGGTTTCTGGGTTGCTGGAGGAAATGAGAAGAAATGGATGCAAGCCCGACACAGTAACTTACAATGCAATGATACACGGGTTTTGTGAGGAAAAGGATATTGAATCGGCTTTTGCAGCTCTGAATGAGATGGAGAAACAGGGGTGCAAAGCAGATGTTATTAGCTATAATGTGATCATCAGTGGGCTGTGCAGGGAAGGGAAAGTGACAGAAGCGAATGATTTGTTTGAAGATATGAGACGACGAAAATGTGCACCAGATGTTGTAACTTACAGGACGCTATTTGATGGATTCTGTGATGTAAAGCAGTTGAAGGAAGCAGCAAGCATTTTAGATGAGATTGTTTTCATGGGATATGCTCCACATTCTTCTGGTGTGAGCAAATATCTAAGTGGGTTGGTGGTGGGGATGAATAAAGAATTGTTGACATGCTTGTTTATGTTGGTGAAAATAGATTCAATTGATAGATATATTTGGAGGCTCCTGACTGCTGTGCTGTGTAAGGACAACCGTTCAGATGCTCATAAACTATTCAATCGGCTAATAAATAGTGCTTGAATGGGCTAAAGCAGCTATGGGACAAACTCTCGGGGATGGATCTAAATCAAGTACTACATCGGTCCACAAAAAATGTGGCTACTTATTTGCACGGCGATATATCACAGGGTATTATGAGATTTTGTGAAGCCCTGTTCATAAATAAATTGATTTGTTTATGAAAAGTATGTCATGTGTTCTTTTCTTAAATTTTCACTTAGGGTTCATTTGGTTCGTAAGATAAAAGTATCTATCCGTAAAAAACATCAATATTTTTTACGGATAGATACTTTTATCTTACGAACCAAATGAGCCCTTATTCATTAACGAACTTCAATATATCTTATAATATTCTCCGACATATCACATTAAATTACGTGCAAACAAGTGAGCATATTTTTTTTGGATTGAAGGAATATATTTCTCTCATGTACCTATTTTTTTAAGGGGTAGTTGCGAAATGATATATTTTAAAATATTTTTTTAAATAGTATTTCTTGGGTGCATCTCATGCATCCTTAATTGAGCCTTAATTTCAAAATCAATTTTGACCGACAAATACTCGAAATTGGGCAAATTAAAATTAAAATTGGGTCTAAATTCTACGAGCATACTATGCACTTGAGTGCACCCAAGAATTTGTGTTTTTAAAATTTAAAATTTAAAATTTAAAGTAATATTATATAAATAAATATGTACGAGTGTGCTCGTAAATTGATGTTTCCATTTGTAGTATTGTACAATTTGGTATGTGACATGCAAATAAAAAAAAATGTGAGCATTTTGGAAAAAGAAAGATGACAATGTCAAATCAAGTAAGAACGATTTCCATGCAAAAGAACATCCTATAGATCCAGAGTTGACAATTCCGATTTTGGATTTTCCAGACTTAACAAATGTTTAGTGTATTATGTGATGTGTATTATGTGATATTCTTGATGAAATCAAATAATAGACCCAAATTAGGAATTGCATGTAAATAAAACTTGTAAATTCTTGAATGTGTAATTTGATTATTAATTATTGTTCACCTATTTAATGCTCATGCTAGCATAATAAAATTATATTGCATGTTGAATTCTATGCTTAAATTCGAATCCTTGCTCTTATGTATAAATAAAATTGAGTTCAACTGTAAGTGTGATTAACAATCATGATACTTAAAAAGAATGTGAAGATATTAAAATTTACCTAATTTGGTGGGAGATACAAATGCTCAGCTGCAGGCTTGTAGACTTGCAAGTTGCAAGTGTACGGTTGTAGGGTCGAAATTTATAACTGTAAGATCGAAATTTATATTTGCAGATTTTAAAGTCTCTAACCATGAGCAAAGTTGCGGCTGTAGATTTGAATTTTACAACTACAAGTCTATAGCAAGGATAAAAGTTACAGTATTTACCGTTTTAGACTTTAAAGTCTACAGCTACGGTTACAAAACATTTAAAATTTAAAAAAAAAATCACTGAATTAATGACATTACTTAGATATTTTTCTATTACGATCAGAAATCATTTATGATTCATTATGACCACGCTTCAATAGTCAATTTGAATGTTATTAGCAACATCTCAAGTGTGTTGAAACATAATGAAAAAAAAAAAAAAACACATATTGAACACTTTGAGTGGAAATATTACAAATACTTTTCCAGTGAGTATCCTACGATTCACTAGCAAATAAATCGTTTTAAAGAAATCATGTATAACACGAGCCTCAATTTCCTAATTTTCTAATTTGATTATTTTCACTCATTCGGTGTTACTCGCCTACACTTGCATCTCCTCAGTATTCTTCGTAGGAGTTTTATCAACTACTATTACGGCTTGTAGAATATTTTGATCAACACAAGTTTTTACTGGATAACATTCTAAGAATCAAAGTCAGTCCTTTATAGGACCCGTTGATATGCATAAAACAGCATTCTAAGAACCACTCTGAAAACTTGATTTTTGCTTTCAGATGGTCCAACAAAAATAAAATTATCATATGGCTAAGAAAACAAGTTAATTATACCATCTATCATCCTTTTGCGAATATATTGATACATTAAAATGTCATTAAGATTCAAATCCAATGCACTATAAGAATTGCAAAAAGAAAGAATAGATGGAATGACAAGCACCGCATTACACTCCACATAGACACTGCTATCAGTAATGGCAGTAAGGCCAGTTAGTGGCTGTATAAAGAAACCTGATCCGTTTCACCAGTTGTGAAATCGAAGAATTTGGAGAAGTTGATCAGAGTGATCGAGCAACATTCTTGAACTCAGTCAGGCAGGAATGCAGTGTTTTCTGGCGCTTCTGGAGGGAATGCCTTTCGTTCTCAAGTGAATCAATTGCTCCAGGTGCAACAAACATGTCCATAAATTTCTCATCAGTTACTGCAAACAGATCCAGTCCCAGTGCAACCATAAGCCTCTCTCGGCTGCATAAGAGGAGTAAGCAAACAACACACCATCTCAGTTTTGAACACAAAAATAATGAAACATGTAAGTGTTATGAATCTGGTGACAAAAATTGTGGTCCTTCAGGCACTGTTTATATGCTATATCCCATGAAAACCCAGAAAAGCTATTATAGAACACCAGTTGAACATTCGGGATTCCCAACATCTATGGCTAATAATACTACCTCCATCCCAGAAAAGTTTACATACTTTCATTTTTATTTTGTCCCACAAAAATTTGCATATTCCCAAAATAGAAATATTCCTTTAAACCTCCACCCTCAAAATCTCCACCTCACAATCTTCACCTCACAATCTCCATCTTACACATTCTATTAATTACATTTTTTCTTAAAAATTGTGCCTCAAAAGTACCGCAAACTTTTGGGGAACGGAGCAGTAGTTCTTAGTAGGATTTCTCAATGCATACGCTAGAAAAGTAATGGTTTAGAAGGAAGCACCATACCACGGTGTCAAGAATCCCGAATTTAAACTCGATGCTGCACCCCTCTCTACCAGAACTTCACGAATTTGGGCAAAATGTTGGGCAGCAGATGAACAAATCTCTGTGTAAGCCGAACCCGATCTGGAACCAGCCCCAACCCCAAATGTAAGGCCCCCACCATTTTGAGTCCTAAAATGATCCAAACTCCTAATATTTCCAGCAATTCTCGCGTGGCGCTTCCTTGCTCCAACTTCAACACAATTACCCAATTCCTTCTTAACTGCATAGTTCACATCACATGGCTGATCAGGTGATGGGGTCTCAGGCACAGTCATTTGGCATTCTCGAAGAGCTTCTCTAGATTCGACTAGTTTCCCAGGAGTAACTTCATCTTTTCCGGGGGGAATGTTTTCTTGCTCATCAGTGATTTCCCGTGGAGCTATAGTCCCCCCATCTGATAGATCAAGACCAAATGACCCTTTCGGATTTGGATTTATTCGATGAACTGAGTTTTCACCTGAACTAAAACTCCATGGGATGTCACTTTCATAGCAAACGAGGGAATATGGGCTAGTAACTGAATCAAGATGGTGCCGAACTACTTGTTTGCACTGCTTGGTAAGATCCCTTATGAAGTTGTAGTAAGAGTGCCTCAAAGCAGCATGAAACCCCACATACCCTTCCATGTCTGCTGATTGCTGGCCATCTTAACAGCATTTTGACAGAAAAAGGAAAAAATAGTAAGTCACTAATCAGGTAAAACTAGATTTTCAACAGCATTCGGTCCAAAGGATTAAACAAGGGAGAAATAAGCAAATAGAAGAGGGATAAGTAGGGCTTGCGAGAAAATTAGATCCAAACGAGTAATATGCTATCGTTTTTGAATATGTAAATAGGATTTTTTAAACCACAACTATCTACATTTTTTTCTCCACCAATCTCAAAACGCAGAAGTTCAAAAATGCCAATTCAACTGTTCAGACTCAGGGGATTTGTAGGAGCAATACACAAAATCACAAAACTCAAAAAGAGTTAATTGATAATTGTGAAGGTGGAGTGCTACTGGAGCATTGTAATATTAATAAAGGATTTAAAGAGCTATTATCTCAAAAAACAAGACTCAAGATAAACAAAAGCTCTGACCATGCATAGACTTTTCAAATATGAAGTGAAAAGATTGCACTTACATCCTGTGTGCTGATGGCGATTTCTCTCACACGCAATATCGAAAAGATTGCATAAAACAAAAGCAAGCCTATCACATGCAGTGTCAAGAAGAGGAGCTAGCCATGACCTAGCTGAAGCCCGTGCAATCTCTGCAGCAGCCTCTGTAAGCCCTCTACTCCCATTCCGGCCGGCATGTGCAAGTAAGATATTCGCCACCTGTCAAATGATGAGAGATGAGATTTTAGAGCACCGAATTTTAAAATGATAAAAGGGGTTCACCCAGGTGAATAGCACCTTTTCCCTTGACACTGCTGGGCATTCCACTGAATATGTGGCACTGCGAAACTCATGGACGACTCTCTCAAATGCAGCACCCCCATAAAGACGAAGAGTTGCATTGGGGGGCTTAGTATCTGCTGTAACACCAGGCCAACCTCCTATACCACTCTCCAGTTTTTCCTCTTCTGTAGTTCTACCCCATTGCTCGGGTGCTGGATCTGCTGCTCCTTCAAGAAGTACTTCCTTTTAACAATTACAGAAACATTACCAGCACAAAAAACAGTAAGGTTCAAATGAGAAAAATGAAATATTTGTATATTGACAGATGCACACCAGATGATTGCAGAGTGAGGCAGAATGCAGCATGGCAGATCTGCGAAGATGTGCAACATCTGAAGTTGCTTGAATTTTTCCCTCCATATTAGCTAAATCAGCTGTTACTTCATTGCACCTCAGTTCAAGTAAGGCCAACGTGGCAGGTGCAGCTTCTTTATACTTCTTCTGGAGTTCAGTTTCTAAAAAATCACGGAGAGAGCCAAAACCTATGTGTGATTTGTACTTCTCTTCATCAAATCCACCTTTAACCGAATCACGTAAATGGTGTAAAACTTCTGTATCTACTTCAGATATTTGCCTACGAAACTCATCATTAGGAACTATGCTTTTATCCTTTGGCAGGGCCACGAAAAATGGTCTAGTGTTCTCTCCAATATATCCGCTTGCACTTAAATAGCGATCCACTTCCCAACGGTCACTGAATTCCTGCACATTTGAACTTTAAATTTTATTGAATTATTGCTATCACCAAGTGCACTATTTTTCTCATGTTTTCCAACAAAATAATTAGCATAGAGAAGAAAATGCAGAATAAGTCCTGCAGAACTAATGTTCAACAGAAAAAGAAAAGAAAACATAAACAGCAGAATGCAAAAGAGGAAAACTAATGGAAATTAACCAGATGATACATTTGATATAGAAAAACTCACTGTTATACAGCAATACTACTTGAAGAGTAATTATTCAGGATTTTTTTGTTACCAGCATATACTCAAATAAAAATAGTGTACCTTAAGACGGTTATCAAATTTGGAGACGACAATGATTGTACGCCTGAAGGCTGGATCTATTTCACGTATAGCATCCAACCACAATGACGAACACCATTCAACGCTACTCTGCTGAAGAAATAGAAGAATTCGATGAGGTGGACTAGCTAAGGACTTCACCATCGACAAAATCTCATCAGGTGTACTCGCAGGTTCACCCTTCTTTGCCTGCAGTCATGTCAAACTCTCAACTCAGTTCCTAAAAGAATATAATCGTAAGAAAAAAGTAAGGAAATCCTCACCTATCCGTCGTAATATATTAATTTCCTTGCATACCTTGAGAACAAAACCTGGGGTATCTATTATGGTGAGATTCGGGCAGTGGGCATATTCCACTCTCATAACAATGGGCTTCGATGAAACAGCAGTATTAGTCTTCCTCAGAAGTGCTTCAGTACGAGATTTTATGGTGTCTGCAATTGCAGTAGATGATACAATAGCATTCCCATATTCTTCAGAATCCTCCTCCTGTTCCATTAGTCACAACAGTTTCCTTTAGTTAGAGGCTGAACAGCTAAACATGGATCAAGCAAAAATTGACTTCAGTGATCAAGAAGTAGAATTTCAATCTAAAACAATTGTTTCAAGTTTCTGTGGTTGTAGTTCTTGAACCCTCAATCACTCATGATAATAGCTAGCAGTAATATCATATCTGATTCTATCAAATATACAGAAACAAGCAATGGTCCACGTAATGCAAAATCAAATTCATGAAAGCAATCATTAGTCATCAAGTCTTCTATAATTTTCATATTACAACCTTTACTTACAAAATTGAAAGCTGAGTTCAAAATCAGCTACTCTATAAGCTCAAATTAGTATTAATAATTCAAAACAGAAATTCATTCAGAGTTGTATAGATTTATATGATTCCCAATCCAAAGCAATTGAGTGTATTGATCCACTATATATTCAAACTATGATTCCTTTTCGCAACACTTCCAGAATACAGCTACCGAAAATTTACCACATTTAAAAAGATCAGATGTATAGAGATGACCTGAAAGCGGCAGCGTGGGTCAAGCGCATTGGAGTCATGGACCATCTGCAGAATGAGTGGCCGTCGGGTGCCCATTTCAACTTCCCGCACATTGAAGCGGAACCCTAGAAGGGCTTCGAGAAGTGAACTCTTACCATCGGATTGGCCTCCAAGAGCGACGATTTCCGGGATGGGGAGCTTCTCACCGAATGCAACGGCAGCAGCCTGAAGTCGATTGTAGGCCTCGAATCTCTTTTTCAATTCCGCAGCGGCCTTGTCCATAGTGTCCATAGGTTGGCGGTCCCGCTGTTGTTTTCTGGAAGCCGACTTATCTGCAGACGGCGTTTTGGAGGGCGTAGTGTGGAACTCCGTGGTTGTGCCGGTAGAAGCCATTGAAGAGAAAAGCCGGAGCAAAATGGGGCTCCCTGAAATTTGTTTCAAATTACATTAGAGCGCGCTTTGGATGTTTAGATTTGAATTTAAATTACACGAATTTTTTGATAGTCAAACTTCAACGGCAAATTTATTTAAATAAGATAAATTTTAATATGCGTGATTAAAATAGGGTAAAAAGTTATAAGATTTTGTATGAAAATTATTCATCATAAATTTATTATGCATTAATTATAAATTTAAATATTTGATTAGGTATATCAATATTTTCACTAAAAATATCAGAATTTTGGGTTAATGGTATTATGTTATAATTGTTACAAATTTTTATTGACACTAACTTTGGATACTCCTGATTAATATTTTAATACATTTAACTAAATATTTAACATTTTAAAATAATTTAATATAAGTTTATCATTAACTATTTTCATATAAAATATACTTTAGAAAGTTTATCAAAATGAAGTTGATCGTTTCATGAATAAATGACCATTATTTACCGTAGTTGTTAATATACGCGATCGAAAGTGGTCAGCACGCTCCTGATGACATCGGAAAGTCGATTCTCCACCAGGGATGCATAGGTCAGTTGACTATTGTTCGGGGATCCGTTCGAGAAGAATGAGTAAATGCACCACTATGTAAATCGTGGAGTTCATACTATATCCCGCCGTCAGGCTTGTCGTATATCACTTTAAAAGTTTTCTGCCTTTACTTTAAAAAACTATTAACTCTATCAATGCATCCTACTTAAAAATAATTATTTTATGAGTCTCACTAGAGCTGGCAATTTCGCCCCGGCGCGATGGGCCGGCCTAGCCTACCCGATGTATGGGTCGGGTGGACTAGAAATATAGTGGCCCAAAAATATCAGGCCGTTTTGGCCGGCCCAAATGGCCCGTCGGGACAAATGGGCTCGGGATGTTTTGGCCCAGCGGACCGCGGGCTGACCCATTTGGCCCGGGTTAATATAAATACATAATTTATTAAAAAAAATTACATAACTATATTTGTAACTTGCATTTAGCTTTTGTTATGTTTTTGTTTTGATTTTTTATATTTTATGTTTATATAGATGTACAAGAGACGGAGGATGAGATATATTTGTCAAAGCAGGATTACAGTATCGTGATTTATGATGTTTGAGACATTCAATCGTTTATGAAATTAAAACTTATGTGTTGTTATTTTTTCTGGTCGTTGGACAATAAACATATGAATTGCTTCTATTATATTAGGACACTATGAGTAATTATCTTTATTTCTGTTTGAATTTGTGGTTATAGTTCTATTTTATATTTTTGTTGTTAGTTTGTGGATTTTGAAAGTATATGAGTTAATAATAGTAGTGAAATAGTAATTATAATATAAAATTTATAATTATTATTTATAAAAAAAATGGGTAGGGCTGGCCCATTAGCCAGTGGGCTAAACTTGGCTGGGCTGGGTTCATTTTTTACAGGCCCGGTTGAAAAATGGGTCGGCCCGTGAATGTGAGGTGGTCCGGTGGACTGGACTGGACAGGGCCGGGCTGGCCCGTTTGCCAGCTCTAAGTCTCACCATCAAATTATTTATTATATTTATTTGATATTAATTTTTATATATAATTTGACTTTTACAATTAAATATTAATATAATACATAAGTTATAAAATAATTTTAAAATATTTATAATAAAGTAATATTAAAATTTATTATAATTATTATATTGCGAATATAAATTAGAATAAAATAAGAAGTACAACAAACGTCATTAAATAAACTACATTTATCCGTAAAAACCACGACCACAACCCACATAAGACAAAGAAAACAAATTTAAAAGAAAAATAAAAAATATAATATGCATCCACGACCTTGAGGTGGGAAGACCCAAGTAGGGGTGTGCATAATTCGGTTATTAACCAAAAACTGAACCGAAACTGAACCGAATTATGAATTTCGTTCGGTTACCGTAAAATATGGTTCGGTTTCGGTTAGCCCTTTTCTTAAAATTCGGTTTGGTTCGATTATTTACCGATATTATATAGGTTAACCGAATAAAAACTGAATTATATATATTTAATAAATAAAATATTAATTTAATTTAAAATTCCTAAGTTATCTAGGTAAGTTTCCCTCAGGTCTCAGCATACGTATTCCCTCACAGGGCCTCATTTACTCTTTAGAAAGAAAAAACCCTAGTTCCTTCCTTATCCTTGTGCCACGCGGCTGCGTCTCTTCCTCACTGCCGCTGCCACGCAACCCCTCTTCTTCACCTGCCGGGCTGCCACCTCCACCGGACCTCCTACCTCCAAGGCTCCACGCCTCCACCAGCCACAAAGCACCAATCGACAGGACCTCCCACCTCCACGCCCCCCTCCTCTTCGATCTGCCGTCTACGTCCATCCGCCACCGCCACCATCAGTTCTCCTCCAGGCTCCAAGTATTAACATAGTAATAGATTTATGTAATTTCCTAATATGATATTATCAAATTTAATATTTCAAGTGTTTTACTGTTTAAGGTTTGTTTTAACTTTTAATAATCAAAGTAATGAAGTATAGTTGTCTCCTACTGTTAAGGAATTCCAGCTAATTTGATATTTCAATCCTATTGTTGAGGAATTCCAGGTAACTTGAGGATATTTCCAGCTAATTAAGAACCCACTTCTTAAAAATATTTCAATCTTTCATTTATTTACTATTATTTTGAGAGGTGCTCCAACTTAGAATTATTTTGAATTTTATTTTGGAAACTTTGGCTATAATGTATGTTTAATTCGGTTATTTCGGTTTTTATCGAAACCGAACAGAAAATCTTGGTTTCAGTTATGTTTGGTTTTACATACATTCGATTCGGTTTTGGTTAATTTTATCTCATTTTGGTTCGGTTTTGGTTTTTTAAATTCAGTTCGGTTCGGTTACTGAACCGACCGTTGCACACCCCTAGACCCAAGGTTGTGGGTTTAATTATAAATGATTGTGACAAGTGTCATAATTCTATTAGTTGTACATATATTTTTTAAATAGAATTTAAAATTTCAATTTTGGATATGGGTAAGTTACATGTAAGATCATTTATAATAGTGTAATTGCATATAGGAATACCAAAAATCTAATGTCAAGGAGGGTAAAAAATGGGACCCACCCCACCTTACATCTGACACATTACGATTAAAAGTCACATTCTATCCCAACCCCTATTCCTACCCACACATTAAATCTGGAAAATAAAACCCCTCACCCACCCCATTTTGCATATTTCAAAAATCAAATAACCCTCCACACACACGACCCATTCTCTCTCTCTCTCTCTCTCTAAAAAAAACCCTACCCTCTGCCCCCTCCTCATGATCGGCGCCTCCGTCATGTTTATCGTCCAACCCCTGGCTTGAATCTGTCGATTCGAAGCCTCGCTCAACAAAGCGCCGTACCAGAACGACGTCCACCCCCTCCATGGATGCTCTCGCCCCGGAGAACTCTCTCTCTCTCTCTAGCGGAGATCGGCCTGAGGCGACGTTATGATTTGATTTAATGCGCATGATTTAATGATCTGTTCATAGCTTAATTCATTGTCTTTTAGGATGGGTATGTCGCGATCTGAACGGCGCCCCCCTCCACGGCCACAACGCGACCTGACAGCCACGTCACGATTTAAACGACGCCCCCTCCATGGACATGTCGGGATCTGAAGTTTCAGGTAACTCTCTCTCTCTCTCTCCACCGATTTTCTTTCATCAAAAATTTTGTTTGGTTTTGTTTTTTTTTTTTTCTGCAAAATTTGTTTTGCTTTTTTGCTTTCTGCAAAATTTGTTTTGTTCTGTAATTTGTTTTGTTTTTCTTTCTGCAAAAATTGCTCTAGTAAACTGCCCTGAATCATTTTTTTTTTCTGATTTCATTTTTTGGCTTTTTTTTGTGGTGTGTATTGCTATTCATATTAATACTCGTAAGAATTGTTTTCAGGATTCCATCATATTCTGCATATAATGAAACTGGTCTGTTGATTCAAGAGGGATATAGAACTAATTGTGTTGACTCGAAGAGGGGTGGAAGCTCAGTAGTGGTGTTTTTTATTCCAAATTTTAGTTCTTTCAAATTAAGGATTTTTTATTGTAAAATATATCTCAGAATACGAATTTTTTGATTGATTTATAGTAATTTGGGTTTTTTAAGTTATTCAGATTTTTTTAGTTCATATGTATTTCTTTTGTGTGATATTTTGATTTCTTAAGAAATAAAATATTATTATTCCAAAATAATTTTTTGATTACGTGTATACATTTAGGCCTCGTTTGGCTGGGGAGTTTGGAAAAGGAGATGAGAAAAGGTGAGAAAAGAAAAATGGTGGGACCCTCAAGATCGGATGAGATTGCCTATTCCAATCCATGTTGCATCTGCTATTCCACTCACCGGATGATTGTCATGTGTTAAATATATTACACGGTATATATTAAGAGGGATTAAATAGTAATTTTAATATTTAACACATGGCAATCATCCGGTGAGTGGAATAGCAGATGCAACATGGATTGGAATAGGCAATCCGATCTGCCTCAAGATAAAGTGAGAAAAGGTGTTTAATATGTTGTTTGGTAGAATGTATTGTAATAATTTGTTTGATAGATGATATTAAAACATATAAAAATGACACATTCTAGTGGGAGAAACCATTAAACCACCCATAATCTCAGATGCTCAAACCACCGTACCCACTCTCCAAGATATTCACCGTTCAAAATTACTCACACAACCACCAATTGGAAGCAAGGCTAAACCTAATTTTGAATCAGCCATTATTTTCGGCAGCAATAGTGTCTTCTGGATTTTAATGGTGGGTGTGCTTCTGGATTTCGATTGTTGAGGTGTGCTTCGACGACAATGGTGGCTTTTGAATTTCATCTCCTTCTCCTCTTTCTGGTGATGGATGAATTATTTCTGACGGCAATGGTGGGTTTGCAGAGGATGGAGGATTTCTGCCGACTGGTTGTTTCCTTCTCCTATCCCTATTTTTTCGGCGGTGATATTGTCCAACGCCAACTTCGAACAGGGACTATTAGCATTGAATGCGATTGTTGGCATCGATACCGACTCCATTTCGCCGTCGATCTTCACAACCCAGCAGTCGTTGACTTCACGACTACCGTCTCTCGAAATTGCGCCGCCATGGCCGCGCCTGCATCCTTTCATCGCCGCACGAAGCACTGCCCCTCTTCCTCGTCGCTGATCCATATCGACTGAAAACTCAGGAACCACCAACTGCCTTTGAAATCAGAAACCGCCTTCCGATGCAACCGGCTCGCTCGCGTACGGTAATTGCAGGAATGTAAGTGGGCCTTCATTTGCCAAGCCGATGATATTGAATTTGAGACTTGAACCTTCAATTTCGGCATCGAACAGGGCTATTGCCAACCAATTTCTGGTGAATGGATCGCCATGGCCGCTAAAATGGAAACCACCATGGCCGTTAATGTTCTCAAACACTGTTTGGCCAAGAAAATATAATCTGAACAAAATGGCCCGATATGATTTCTGGGACCGTATGTTGAAATTGTACATAATTGTACGGAATGAGGCATGACCGTGAAAATGATCGGGCATCCAAGAAAACATTTATGGCATTTGTTATCCGTGAAAATACCATATACCTTTTTTTCATAACCTTTTCTCGCTTACCAAACGAGGCTCTAATGAATAAAAAAATTTATGCATACGTGAATACATCTAAATGAATAGAAAAATTATGCATATGTAGAATTTAAAAAATGCATAAGTGAATATATTTAATGAATCGAAAATTTAATACCATAAAAAATGAAAAAAATATATATTTTGATCACTTAATATTAATCAATTAATAAATTTTTTTGAAAATTAATATCTTAGAAAATAATAAAAATTAATAACATTGAATTCTTTAATAAACACAAAAATATAAATATAAAAAATAGAAATGCAAAACTGGTATTCAAATTTTTATTTTTTTTACAAAATTTGTAGAACAACAAATGTATTTAAAATTAAAAAAAAATTATTAACAATTTAAATATAAAATAAATAAAATTGTAATAAAAAGTTCAAATTCAAAACACACAAAATGTGTGTTGCTGAAAAGAAAAAGGTGATGACATCATTTTTCTTCTACACATGGACCCTTAGGGGGTGTTTGATAGCATGTAATAAAATATGAGAGATTATAATATGGTTGAGTTAATATTACTTATTTCAATAATATTTTTGCTTGGTAGAGTAGATAATCAAGTGATATTATTTTCTCTTCATTATTTGGTAGGTGATGTGAAAATCAGTACAATTTTTATAATATTGCTTGGTAGACAGTATAAATTTAGTATGAGGACTGCTCAATTTACCAAAATACCCTTTAACCTAATTATATTACACATAAAATGCCACAATTGTTCTAGCCCCAATTCTTCTAACACTGTGTTCTCCACGAAATTACAAAGAAATGACTTCAATATTGAATAAGTAAAAACCTCTTCATTTTGAGAAGGTGGTTTGGGGACGGTAAGGGCAGCTCTGAGACGGTGGTTGGGAGATAGCTCCAATTGATTGTACCACCGATTGTAGCACTGATTGAGAGCGAACAAAATTGATTGTAGCACCGATTGAGTGCAAACAATCCGTAGCAATGCAGAAACAGATTTAACCTAGATTGATATACAAAATATATTATGGTTGAGAGAGAGAGTGGAGGGAGAAAGACTTACGCCAGCCGCCTCCTGAACTAGGGTTCTGATCGCCGCCCAATATGTATGTTTCTCGCCCTTTACTTGAACAATGTTACCCGTGGGATGAAGTGAGACACATTCTTCTCAAATATTTGAAAACAATTAAAAAATTTTGGGGAAATTGGGGGCATTCATTTTACTATAGAACCCATATTCTTTTGTATGGGGAGAAAGACGACATAAGGAATGTAAAGGGCTACAGTAAATGGGTAGTAATATGGGCGGTTTTTGTACCGGGTCGGGAAGATAAGAAATGAGTCAATATTATATTAGTATGGTCTACCAAAAAACTTGAGCTCAGGATAAAAATGTGTAATACACCCCTTTTAATGCCTACCAAACACCGTCTTAATGATTAGAAAATTGACCTTATTTGTAATAAAGTGACTTTATTTGTAACATAGGATTTTTGGTATTTCTCCTTGCAAATATGTTGTTACAAGTGGTCATGTTTTGTAATTATTCCTTTAGATATTATTGATATCAAAATAAAATTTATGTATATTAAAATTTGAGATTTTTTTTCTCTCTATTAATAGACACCAATATTGAAATAGTTTCAAACAAATTTATGTTCTCTCTTTTATCTCGTCATTTGTTTAGTCTTTCTAATTTTCACTCATGGATTCAAATTATCCAAACTCCCAAAATTATTCAAATTTTCAATTTTTTTAATCCGAAAGATTTTTCACTCTTAAAATTTTCACGTACCTATTATTGATTTGACTTATGTATTTCAACTCTTTTAATATTTAATTTTTTATTAAAATTGTTATAATTTTTAAGTATGTTGTAATTTTTATTATGATTATAAAATTTTAATAAAATAAAATTTGTATACATATAATATCTAATTAATAAAATATGATAATATTATTTATTTATTTATTTAGGGCTGGGTTGTGAAGGGTTGTTGATAAAGTAGAAAAAAAAAGGACCTAATATATTGAAGGTTGTGTATGTAGAGGAGAGAAAAATGTATCATTTATTAAAAAGTTGAGTTGTGCAGGGTTGGAGATAAATATAGTGTTAAAGTTGCATTTTTAGGAGACTTTTTTTACTTTGATTTTATCGTTAACATTTTATCAAAATAAAAATTAATAAAAAAATGATAAAGATAGTGGCAAAATTTAATTTTGCAAATTCCAATAGCAGAAATTAAAGAGAATAAAAAAAGTACAAGTATGCTACATTTATTAAAACATATATATATATATATATATATATGGTTGGGAGTCTGTTGGTCCCGAAACGAGTAAATCAGTGTATTGGGGGAATATACTGATGTCAGATTTTCCTCGAAAACTTCAGGAAAATGCTCTTACACACTCAGTCAGGAAGATCCTGATGATACTCACTGAACTGATGGTCCACAGGGACAGTAGGGACGGCTCAGCTAGGAGTCAGATAAGCTGAGTATGAGTGTTGTGCTTGGAAGCTCAGTAGATATAACAAACCTACTGACCGCTCGGAAACTAGTCAGTTGGACAGCTATCTCAGTAAGCTAAGAGTATGTGCGGAAAGTGAGCCCTTAAGTTCTACTGGTTTTAGTTTTCGAAAACCATTTTTCTGACTTGCTTAGAAAATGGTGGTTAAAGCTGGTGCACAAGATTAATACTCAGGAGAATTGAGTTCTCCTGACTTTTCAAACTTATGCAGACTATTCAGTTTAAGAATGATGACAATATGATCCTGAACAGAATGTAAATTAGCACACAAGGGCGTTTTTAACGTGGTTCGGAGATAACTAACTCCTACGTCCACGACCTGATTGAACAGGAAACTATCCTCTCCATTGAGGATAGAAACTTGTTTTTAACGTGCCAAGGTGCACGATTAGCCTCCTTCCTCTCTAAGGAACTTATCCACTGGGTGGTTTTACAAGTCTCAGACCTTCTAACCAACCTTCAGGGGTTTGGTATTCTGGTTCCAACTAAGGTGATAGCTCTAGCAATACAAAACAATGCTAAGGATAAAGAGCTATCTATCTAAGCAAATACAGAGTGAATCTTACTACAACACTAGGGAAACTTAATTGCAGAGTGTTGCTTAGATTATGCTTTGAGAGCTTGGATTCTTGAGAATTCTTCACTTGGAAATTTCCTGTAACCTTGTATGGGTGCAAGGTCCTCTGTATTTATAGTGAAGATTTGAAATAGATCCGTTGGAGGAGATCTACCCAAATCTTCCTATTTTTAGGTTGTTGCAAACTAGTTGTACTTGGTTGACCTTTTCTAGTGCTTAATCTGGAAATACTGTTGTCGCAGCCTGCAACACTGAGACACATTAAATGTTGTATTAATTGTTGCGCAGACTCCGTACGTGGGTGTCGACAGTCGATTGGCTCTCCATACAAACGACTAGTTATTCGATGTGACTTTGTCCTTCCTCGTACATTTAAACTCCGAGTCTCTTGTCTTTAACTCAGAATAAATGTTTGTCTCTTTTGGAGTCCACTGACATTCTCTTTGTAACCTTTTTGTCTCGGGACTTACAAGTATCAGTAAATGATAGTAAGCCCAAGTCAGGTCTTATGAATATTAAAAGATGATACTCAGCCTGATTAAGATTACATTGCCCTCACTGACTAAGTCCTGGTCTGAGCATGCTTAGTGTACTCAGTAGGATCAGTAGTCAGTGGAATCTTCGGACTGTCTTTAGGGTGGATCTTCAGGTCTTCGGACTTCAGCTCCAAGTCAGGCTGTCTTCAAGGCTGACACTGACTCTTCAGGACGTAATGTACATCTGACTTTAGATCATTGGGTCGACACCATCAATCTCCAGTCTTCAACACGTTCCCCCTGAACTGAATACCTATGAATAGAGAAACTATTGTAACCTGACAAATCCTTATCTAGACAATCCTGACTACTGTACTTAGGTAAATCATCAGGGGTTTTGGGATCTAATCAAAATACTCAGATTGTCCCAACATTTTTCCCTTTTTTGACGATGCCAAAACCCTTAAGCAAATTCCTATCCATCTAAACATTGAACTGACAAAGTCAGTAAAACAGCTCAGTACCTCCTGACAAACTAGGTACTTAGTCTATAAGATAGAAATAAGGAAAGGGTTAGTACAGTTCTTGATAAGAGTGCTGAAAGATAGATCAGGAGTCAACAAGAAGTTGTACTCAGGAATAAAAATAACTTCATTAATTTTTACAATGAGTACAAGGATGTCCTGAAGCTATTACAAAAGATATTATTCCTGACAACTAACTCCTGACCATCTACTCTTCATCTTCCCACTGGTCCATCGGAATGCCATACTTGTTCAGTACCCAGATAAGAATTGCATCCATCCGGTGCCTATCATTTAGAGAATCAGTTGCTTTCCCAATCCGAACAATCTCCTCATGAATGCCTAGCCTATCCAGCTGACCTAACATGCCTTGCATCGGTGGAATGTACTTGACGTTCTCCCGAGCTTGGATCTCAACCCCGATCTAACCAGCATGTGCGACAATCTCGGACCAGATGTCCGGATGTTCCTCTGCTGTCCAGTGGTGTAGGATCGTCTCTTTGTCTTCCTTGACGTCATCCCAGATCTCTACCACATAGATCCACCCATTCCTTCTTCAGGGGGATCCATTTCTGATTCAGTTCCTTGGGCACAAAATCATCAACATGTTTGTACGGGAGTGGCCCAAGGTTCTAAGCAACTTGCTTCCGGGGAGCCTTCTTCCGAGATCAAGGAGTCACCTTCTTCTGCTTCTGGATCTGACTCGTTAGATACTCTACCGTCCCCTTCATCACTTCAATCTGAGTTGCCTGAGAGATTTCCTTTAGCTTAGCCATCTTCTCAGACACACTCTTCTCCTTCTGAACAGAGGATCCTGGATGCTCAGCTTCCTTGAACAGACTATCCAGGGATCCTTGTTTCAACTTCTTCGGAGCAGATTCCGGACAATGGGAACTCTCTTCTTCAGAATGTGGAATTTCTTAGCAGTCTTTTTCCCTTTTTTTGGCATCATCCTCATTTATCTTCTGGACGACGTCATCAAGGGTCAGACCAAGAGCACTGGCTTCATCGGCCAATACCTGTTGTTGCTTCGTGAGGTCAATGATATGATCCCCTCAAACTGAGTTCTGGGTCTGAAGATGTGCAATAGACTGATCCACTGAAATCATTTTCTTCTGCTCCCCATCAAACTCTCGTTTAAGGTTCGTCATAGTTTCGTGATATACCTTGTTTTTTTCTCTCAGTGCAGAACCCAACTCTTTCATAGCCGACTTCACTTCAGCAGAAGCCTCATTCCTAACCTCCGTCTTTACTTCCCACTTCAGCTGAGCAACCCTGGTATCAATCAGTTGATTGAGTCTGTCATCCATCTTCTGATCAATCAGTCTGTTAAACTTTTCCTCCTGCTCAGCCAAGGCATCAGCTGTTACTTTCTTGCAGGCTGCAAGAGCCTCATTGGCTTGCCCTACAAGCACAGTGACCTCCGTTCCATGAGCAGTGACGAGCTTTGCCGGTCCTTCATTGACTTCCCGGCCCATTTGCTCCTGATCGCGATTCAGCTTCCTCCATCGGTTGGTAATCAGGTTAACATAAGTGCTAAACCGATTGATCCCCCCTTTATGCAAATGCAGGCGTCTGTGGATATTGGCATGAACCCGTTCAGTAGAGTTCATCCACATAGCCTTTCTCTTCTGAATCTGATTAGTGGGAATGGAAATTAGCTCGATCAGGGCATCTCCTGAAGCCTCAGCAGTCCCGGCCCCGGGAGTGCTTCATCGGCCGGTGCAATGACCCCTTCATCTGCACCTTGCTGAGCAACATCAGTGTTGATAGAATTTATTAATCGTGTTTGTTGTGTGGCTAGTTATAACATGTTAATTCCATCAAACAATAATCCAAGAATTTGTGTTCTTGGGTAGAATATGAGGTGGGAGAGTAGAGAGTTTAGAGAGAGAAATATTGTAATAGGCACTGTATTGATTTTCAGAATTGTGTGAATAGTACAAGAGAGGTCTTATTTATAGGTGTGTGAGTGTGAGACGGCACCTTACGAGCCTATGTGGCTTCCGATGTTGACGAGGGTTCCTTACCCTCGTCTTGGTCCCTCACACTGCTTCCTTTATCATGCCTCGTCCTACTACTATGCCTTAGACTGGATGTGCCTCATTAAAAACCTCGCCGTAAACTACCCTTGTGGATAAACCGGACGGAGGGAAAAAGAGCGCACCATCGGGGTCCTATTTAACTAATAGGCGAGCTCGGAGATGGGCTATAGTGGTTTGGGCGAGCTCTGGGGCGAGCTCCAGTACCTTTAAGGATCTGGGGCGAGCTCCAGTGCCTTTTGGGCGAGCTACGCAGGTGAGTCATCTCCATGTGGGCGAGCTCCGCACCTTTAAGGATCTGGGTGGGTCCTGACGACCTGCCAAACCTTGGTGATTATTCATATACGAATGGTACTAGTTCGCCAGTCCAACATTTGCCCCCCAGCTCGCATGTGTCATGACCTCGTCAAATGTGCAGGCGAGCTGGAGAACTTGAAATTCGGTGAACTGTCCCTAGGCGATTGCCGAGCTAGCAGGTGAGCTCGGTGAAGGCGGTTATTCTTGGTCGTCGTGGTGCGGGAATCCAGGGGTCATGCACGCCTTTTGAGACCTCGGTCCCCGCCCACCACCATATCATCTTTCAAATTTCATGCAAACAGGTCCCTGTACTTTGTGAATATCGCACCTCGCCCCGACGTCTATAAATAGGGGGAAATGAATTCATTTCCTCACTTCTTGCATTTCGAATTCTCAGAGCTTTCCCGACGACAGATTTTTCTTGTGCTCGATGGATTTTCGAAGGCTCTTCAAGGTAGGATTCGATTTCTTTTCCCTTCTCTTCTATCTTTTATTTGATTTTTCTGTTGTTTCTTCGGGATTACTGGATTTTGGACCGTGGGTTGTGTTGATATGGCAAACTAACACTATCAACATGGGGCAATCGCCCATAGGTTTAGCAGGTAGTCAGGGCTCACCCAGATCCTTTGAAGTGCGGAGCTCGCCCGTGCAGGGACGATTTAGCTACGTAGCTCGCCCAAAGGAGCTAACCTCTATCATTGCCGGAGCTCGCCCTAAGCTCGCCCCATGTCCCCCTGTGGGCCTCACTGAGTTCCACCATCATGTTGCATCCGTAAGCCATTTAAGGCATTGAAGCTCGCTCCGGAGCTCGCCCGAGCCACTGAAACTCATCTCCGAGCTCGCCCATGAGCTCGCCTTTTAGCCTACTAGATCCCGATGGCTGTACTCTTTTTCCCTCTGTCCGGTTTATCCACAAGGGTGGTTTACGGCGAGGTTTTTAATGAGGCCCATCTAGTCTAAGGTATAGTAGTAGGATGAGGCATGATGTAAGGTGCAGTGTAAGGGACCAGGACGAAGGTTACGGACCTTCGTCAACACCGGAAGCCACATAGGCTCGTAAGGTGTCGTCTCACACTCACACACCTATAAATAAGACCTCTCTTGTACTATTCAGATAATTCCTCACAATTCTGAAAATCAATACTACTACTCTTGCAATATTTCTCTCTCTAAACTCTCTATTCTCCCTCCCCAAGAACATTAATTCAAAGATTATTGTTTGATAGGATTAATGTGTTTTAAAGCCACATAAAGAAACACCGATTAGTAAATTCTATCAACAGGTTGCACCGAGAAACTTTACATTTCCCTGACTTTCGGACTATTGGATTTTGGACTAAGAAACTCTTGAACTTCCCTGAGACCATGTCAACACATTCCTCGAGTAGGACTCTTTCGGACCGGAATCCTGACAAACGGCCAATAATTGAGGATGAGCCACTTCGGGTTTCGTATGTGGAGATCGGCTCCAGCTCCGAGGCTATCTCGGCAGCTCACCAGGTCTCCGGCGAGCTACGTAGCGATCCGGAGGATGGAGCCTCCAGTTCTGTATACCGCGAGGTGTGGGAGGAAGGTGGCGAGGTCGCCCAAGAAGAAAGAGTTGCCAGTGGCAACGAAGGGCCCGAGGAGGTTGAGGAGGGCGCTGCCGAGGTCGGTGAGGAGGGTGGCGAGCTGGAGGAGGTCACGCTTGAATGGTTCCGCCGCATCGGTTTTCCGGAACCTCAGCTGGTTGAGTACCAGGTCCCCGCCCAGGTGGCTCACCCATTCGATTGGAATGAGTATGTCGCCGAGTACGCGGCGAGCTTTCCCTGCCCAAATTGGCCACCTCGCGCCGACCCCGCCGACCTGGAAGAAGTCGTCCCTTCTGAGTTCAAGGCTGGCGAGGTGGTGAGCCTTGTTGATGAATGCGACCTGCCTATTATACGCAGGGAGTACCGCATCCCACTGGACATTTTTATGTATGCCCCGATGGAGGATGAGCGGGCAGACGCACCTCCTGAGGGGATGACCGCTTTGAACGTAGATGTCCTAAGGGCTGGGCTTACTTTGCCGCTGCACCCGATCATTGGCCAATATCTTGCTGACAATAATCTGGCCATCACCCAGCTCACACCGAATGCATGGAGCAACCTCCTCGCCGCCCTGTCTATTTTTGGGTTGGAGGGTTATGAGAACGCGACGACCTCGGCGGACCTAGGCGAGCTCTTCGCCGTGACCAAGCGGGCGCAGGATGGTGCGGGGTATTATTACCTGAAAGCTCGTCCAGGGGAGAAATTTCTTGGGGACCTGCCCAATAAAGTCCGTGAATGGAAGAAGCAGTTTTTCTTCGTAGGCGGCGACTGGCGAGCCTCCAACACGTATCATGGACGGGGTGATCGTATTCCCACTCCAGAGGGATATGGGGAAGCCAGCAGTAGGTCGCCTATTTCGGTGTGCGTGGGTTGAATTAGATATACTAATTCTAATTTTCTTTCCTTTTGCAATTCCGAAGCGACACAAATCCAGTCGGGGCAGGCCTAGAGTGTTGGAGCAGTTCGACGTGGTGCGCGCCATCTGCTGTTTGAGAAGCGCGAAGGACAGACAGGTCGCCCATTTGTGCGCGCACCATTGCCTGCAGCTCACCGGGCTCCTTACATTACCGCACCACCTTGACATCCAAGGTCCCGAGCTCCCAGGTCCGACTCTTTGCAGCTCGCCTATGGGGGGTAGCTCGCCCATCATGCTGACATTTGTAATTTTTGTGCAGGTGGTAGCTTCGTTGCCATCCCGATCGCTGAGGTCCCTGAGGCCTATCAATTCGTGAAAGAGCGATTCGAGATGGGCCCACCTCGCCCCAACAGACTTGCCCCACCGTCTGTGCTCGCGCTGGAGGCGAGCAAGAAGGCAGAGCTCGCCTCCAAAAAGGCCGAGGCAGGTGGATCGGGAGCCCAAAAGGAGAAAGCCAAAGCTCCTGAAAAGTCCAAGGCATCAGAGGTCGCCCGGGCCGGGCGAGGTGGAGAACGAGCTGTTGCCCCCTCCGAGCGAGGTCGAGGAAAGAGGGGGGGCCAAGGTGGTGGTGGATCCCGAGTCGGCGAGGAGGATCCCCCAGCTCGCAAGAAAACGAGATACACCGGCCTGTTTGACGAGGAGTCCGACCGGGCTGAGAGGACCTCGGTGAGGTCAGGACAGGGAGGCTCTGTCCAATCCACCGCCCCGCTGGCGGCCACGCCCATTCGGAGTTCGCCCCCTTCGCCTTCTCCATTCGGGGTGCAAACCACCGACGACAAGCTACTGGGTTGGGATCCTGACCGAGCTCAGTAAGTAGCTCGCCCAAGTGACTTTCATTGCTTTTCAATCCTTTATTTTTCTAACAGTTTTCATCTGTTTCGATCTCGCAGTTATGCTCCAATCGTCTTCCCGAATCGCCACGAGGCTCTGCATGCCTTTGAGTAATCTCGCTCTCTCACTTTGATGCGGAATCTCCCTCCGAGCATAGCCCGGGATGCTGTGAGCGAGATGCCTAGGCATTGGACGACCCCGTTGGTGGCGGGTATCAACAATCAGGACCTGAGGGAGAACCTCCTTCTCTCGGGCCACTATGCGAGTAGATTGGTGCTCGCCAATCAAAAGGCCCTCGAGCAGGTTGCCGAGTTGGAGGCAGGTCGCTCTGACAGGAACAGGCGGATGCTGGCATTGGCAGACTCTGCCGACAAAGTGAAAAAATAGGCACAGCTCACCGAGGAACGGGCCGAGGCATCGCTGGCCGCCGAGCAAAGCGCCCTCCAGCAGCTTGAGACCGTCCAACACCGGCTCGCCCGGCTCGAGCAGGAGACGAAGGTAAGGATAAGGGCTAAGGAAGAGGAGCTCGCCGCCCAGCTCGCCCAGGAGGTCGACAGCCACGGGATCACGAAGAAAGACCTCACACTGCAGTGGGGTCTGGTGAAGAGCTCCAACGCCGAATGTGAGAGGCTAAGGGGCGAGCTAGAGGCGAAGGCGAATGAGATCGCCGAGCTGCGGATTGTTGCCTCCTCCTCGCCGGACCTGGCGGCCGTGAAGGCCGAGACCTCTGACAGAGGATGCGTCCAATGTTATGCTGAGGTTCTGCGGACTCTCTGGTGGGCCCGAGCTCATAGGGACGACGAGGTGGATGCAGTCGTGGGCGACTTCAAGGCATGCCTGGACCGAGTTCTCTTTCCCGATGGCACCGAGCTGGATATCGGCGACCTACATGAGCTTGACTTTCCTCTCGACTTTGTACCGGACCGCTTTCGAATTATCAAGACAGTCGAGGTGCCGGAGCTGAACCTTGGTGAGGCAGAAGAGGTCGCTCGCGAGGGAGATCGTATTCCCCTCACTGTCGAGCAACTGCAGGAGGCCTGTGGGGACGCTATGCTAAACTTGGGCGAGTTTGATGCCAGCGGGCTGACTGGTAATATCACTTTTGAGGCTGAACTCGCCATTCCAGCTTCCCAGGTCGCCGCTGCCCCTGCCGAGGTCGCCGCTGATGCGCCTACTGCCGCCTCCGAGATGCCTTCCGATGTCCCCGCTGCTCCGGGGATTTAGGATTTTTCCTCGCTTTCGTAGATTAGCTTTTTAATTCCCAACTTGTAGTAGGTCGCCGGGTTGCGGAGCTCGCCCAGAAGGAGCTTCATTTTTGTAGCTTTACTTTTCGTTCAAGTAGATTCAGCTCGCCCAGAAGGAGCTTTTTGTAGTTCAAAGACGGCAAGCTGGTCGGCCTTTGTGGCCAGCACTACTACTCATACTTAGGATTTTTTCAAGTATATTTTTGACTTGAAAATTTCTTAAGTATCTTTTGAATATAAGTCGAGCATTTCTTGTCCAACTCTTTTCCTTTATGTGTTTGCGCTTTTACGTTATAATTTTTTTTTAAATAGCTCGTTCTTGTTTATTTTCCTGGTACATAATTGTTCGTCTTATTCTACTTTGAGAAGCGAATTGTTCATTTTACATCACTTTCGACTACGAATTGTACCTCTGTTTTTAGAGTGCGTATTCTTCGTCTTACGCCACTTAGGGCTGCGAATCGTTCGTCTTAGGCCACTTAGGGCAACGAACTGCACTTCGATTGATTCGCGTTGGGCCATTGGGTTTCATGAACCTTGCCTTAGACGTTTTTGTCTTTTTCGCCAATTTTTCTAACTTGTGGCAGTAGGTGCTTAGCAACCTTTTAAGAAGGGTACCTTCGCGACCTTGGGCACTTTGGCCTTTGCCTTCGAGCTATTAAATTACAACGCTTGGGACCTTGGTCCTTGCGCATTGCGGATTTTTGAGCATGTGGGCGAGCTAGGTTTGGCGAGCTACCAGGAGCAGTGGGCGACCTAGTGCAGCTCGCATGGTTGGAGAGCTGCGCAGGTCCAAACACTTGGGAATTTTTCTGAATTTTTACAGCAACGTAATTTACATCGGTTGCCATCTATATTTCTGATGCAAACCCTCGACTAGTCTATTACAGGATTCTAGTCTATTGGTAAAACTTTTTTAGATGTGCCGAGCTCCAGGTGTATGACGAAGCTTTGCCTTCTGCGTCTTCTAGATCATAGGTACCGTTTGGCCAGGATGCAGTGACCCGGAATGGTCCTTCCCAGTTTGAACCGAATACACCTGGTGGGGCCATCAATTTCTTTTTTAACACCAAGTCTCCGACTTTGAATTTTTGGTCTCGGACCTGAGAGTTGTAATATTTTTCCGCTCTGCGCTTGTAGGTGGCGTTTTTCATTTCTGACGAAGCTCTGGTCTCTTCGATCAGATCTTTTTCTACTGCCAAGGCTTCATCATTCTTTTCTTCATCATACCCCACCACCTTCCAAGTCTTGTTCTGGACTTCTACCGGGACCACGGCTTCAGTCCCGAAGGCTAGGGCAAACGGGGTCTCCCCGGTGCTGGCCCTATAGGAAGTTCTATAAGACCATAGGACCTCCGGGAGTTCGTCTGCCCAGTTTCCTTTCTTCTCTTCGAGGCGGAGCTTCAATATGTGTTTCAGGATCTTGTTCACCGCCTCAACCTGGCCGTTCGACTGGGGGTGATATGGAGTTGAGTAGTGCTTCTTGATGTTCCATGAACTGCAGAAGTCCCTCAACTTCAGTTCGTCGAACTGCCTTCCATTATCAGTGATGACCGACTGTGGGAGTCCAAACCTGCAGATCAGGTTTTTCCAAATGAAGCCGATCATCTTTTCTTGGGTTATGGTTGTGAGAGCTTCTGGCCTCAGCCCACTTAGTGTAGTAGTCTACTGCTACGACAGCAAACTTTACACCGTCTCTGCCAGGTGGAAATGCGCCGATCAAGTCGATACCCCATTTTGCGAAAGGTCATGGGCTGAAAACCGACTTAAGCTGGTTGGCTGGGGAGTGGATGTTAGGTGCGAAAAGTTGGCACTTTCGGCACCTTCGAGCGAAGCTGGTGGCATCTTTGCGAAGAGTGGGCCAGTAGTAGCCCTGTCTGATCATTTTATATGCTAATGCTTGCCCCCCAGCGTGACTCCCACAAATCCCTTCGTGAATTTCTTCTAACACTTCGGACCCCTGCTTCCTAGTTAGGCATTTGAGTAGGGGTAGAGAGAATCCACGTTTATAGAGTTGGCCATCCAGCAGCGTATATCTGGCAGCTTACTTTATTAACCGGCTAGTTTCCCAGGTGTCCACGGGGGTTGTTCCGTCTGTTAGGTATTTTTGGATTGGAGTGCACCAATCTTCACCACCTTCACTATCCTCCTGCCCCCCGCTCGAGGTTTGATTTATCTTGTAATCGGACGTCGAGGGTTTTTCAGTGTGGTGATCACAACCTCTGTGAATTCGGCTTCGCCGTTGCTAGTAGCTAGCCGGGCTAGAGCATCTGCTTGTGTGTTCTCTAGCCGCGGTATCTGATTGATGTAAACTTATGTAAACATCGAGATCAGATGCGCGGCTATTTTCTGGTAGGTCATCATCTGCTGGTCTTTTGCCTCATATTCCCCCCGGACTTGTGATATTATTAGCTGGGAATCTCCGAAAACTTGAAGATTGGTTGCCCCCACAGCTAATGATAGCCTAAGTCCTGCTATCAACGCTTCATACTCCGCCTCATTGTTGGTTGCTCGAAAGTCGAACCGAATTGCGGAGGTGAAGACTTGTCTGTCTGGGCTGATCAGGACCACGCTGGCGCCTGCTGCCATGCTAGTTGATGATCCGTCCACGTAGAGATGCCACGGAGCTATACGCCCCCTCGTCGGATCTTGTGGGAAAGTTAGCTCGACGATGAAGTCGGCAAGTGCTTGTCCCTTGATCGCTGTTCGGGGTGCGTAGGTTATACCGTATTGGCTGATCTCCAGTGACCATTTCAGCAGGTGTCCGGCAGTGTCTGGGCGCTGTAGTATTTGACGCAGTGGGAACGTTGTCAGCACCTCTACTGGATGGTCAAAGAAGTAAGGCCTCAATTTTCTAACACTCATCACCAGTGCATAAGCCAGCTTCTCTGTTGGGGTGTACTGCAACTCAGCTTCATGTAAGACTTGGCTCACGTAGTACACTGGTAGGTGTGTTTTCGCCTCTTCTCGGACCAAGACGGAGCTGATGGCCACCTCCGATGCGGCTAGGTACAGATACAGCTTCTCTCCAGGTATTGGCTTCGACAGAACCTGTGTATCCACCAGGTATGTTTTGATATCTTCGAAGGCTCGTTGGCATTCATTTATCCAGACGAAGTGGTTTTTAAGGTGGAGCTTGTTGGCCTAGGCCGCCTCTTTGTACCTCCGCGTGTTTGCCTTAATTGCCTCGAAAAATGGGCGATTTCGGTCACCGGACCTGGAGATGAATCTATTCAAGGCTGCCATGCACCCAGTCAGTCTTTGAATTTTTTGGACGGAATCGGGTATACCCATCTCGATTATGCATTGGACCTGTGTTGGGTTGACCTCAATTCCCCGCTGGCTAACTAGGTGCCCCAGGAACTTCCCAGAGTGTACGCCGAAGCTGGTCTTTTTGGGGTTCAACTTCATGTTGTAGTGGCGCAGTATGTCGAAGGTCTGTTTCAGGTGGTCCTCCTTTCTCAAACTCTTGACAACTATGTCGTCCACGTACACCTCCATGGATTCACCAATGTGTTGGTCAAACATTTTGTTCACCAATCTTTGGTAGGTAGCTCCGGCGTTGATGAGTCCGAACGGCATCCTTTCCCAGCAATACATGTTCTTGTTAGTGTAGAACGCCGTGAGTTCCTGGTCATCTGGGTGTAGAGCTATCTGGTGATAGCCTGCAAAAGCATCCATGAATGTCATCATCTCATGGCCTGCAGTGCTGTCCACCAACTGGTCAATGTGAGGTAGTGAGAAGTTGTCCTTCGGGCATGCTTTGTTCAGGTCCGTGAAGTCAATGCAGAGTCTCCACGTCCCATTGTGTTTCTTTACCAGGATGGGGTTCGCGACCCACTGCGGACACAGAGCTTCCTTGATGAGCTTGTTGTCTAACAACTTCTCCACCTCAACTGTTAGAGCTGCGTACTTGTCTGGTCTATACTTTCTTCGTTTTTGGCGTACGGGTCTCCTCGCCGGGTCTATGTTTAGTCTGTGGCAAGCATGTTCCAACGGGATCCCCGTCATGTCTTCGTGAGACCAGGCAAACACGTCCAGGTTGGTCATTAAGAACAGCTCCATCCTCGACCGGTACAGTTCAGGTAACTCAGAACCGATGAAAAGTTCTAAGTCCCTTTCCGGGTCCACCGGGAGTGCCGTCAACTCTTCCATGGGGGTTACTTTTCTCTTTTGACTTTTCCACCTCGGGTCGCTGATGAACTCATCCCACTCCCCTTGTGACATCTGCGCAGGCTCGTGGCCTATGCGCGGTTCGAGGTCATCGGGTTGGCTCTCAGCTTGGGCGAGCTCGTCAGCTGTGAACACCTCTGGTGGTCTGTCAGCTTGGGATGGTGTGGTGACTTGGGGAGTTGGGTCAACGTCCATTGGTGTTGGTTCTTGACCTCCCGCAGGTCCCCCACCTTGGGCCTCATCAGCTACCTCCATGGGAGTAGGCTGCTGTCCCTGCGCAGGTACCGACTCCTCCGCAGGTCTCAACACTTGGGTTTATTCCAAGTCCTCCATTGGTGTCGGTTGTGTGTCTTGCACAGGTCCAGTGCCTTGGTTGATTTCTGATAAATCGCCTACCTCCATCATCTCAGTTTCGACCGAGATGACGTCTAGGATGTTTGGCTCGTCTGCAGGAATCTGTACGTCCTCTTCGAGGATGTAGACTTGTGTCACCGCTTTCTTGACCCGGCCATCTTTGACCTGGAGTAAACACTCTCGGGCCTTTTTCTGGTCACCTTTTATAGTTCCGGCACCTTTTGGAGTTCGGAATTAAAAACAGTAGTAGTAGGTCGAACACGCCGCTTTGAATTCATTAATAAACGGGCGGCCAAGGAACCCGTTGTAGGAGGACTGCTGGTCGACAACTAGGAAATCTATGAGCCTAGTCAGTCTCCTTTCGGGGTCCTCAGCCAATACAAGCTGGACGCTCAACCTAACACTACCTAGGGGGACGGTTACAGCTTCTCCGAACCCCACTATCCTAGCATTGCTAGGTTCCAGATACGACTCAAAATCACCTAAGGCATCCAAGGTGGATTTGAAGAGAATGTTGGTGAATGCGCCGGTGTCCACAAGTAGCCTATGAACTCGGACGTTCATGATGTTGGCGGTTATCACCAACGAGTCATTGTGGGGCATCAGTACCCCTTCCAGGTCCGCCGCGGAGAATGTCAGCTCGTCAGTAAGCTGTGAGACGGTCCTGGGGCCGGAGCTGCCCTCCTGGACTTGGTTTATGGCCCGGATTTCGGCCTTCCTCTTTCTCCTGGACATGGAGGATCCCCCGTCCTGGAGACCTCCGGCGGCTCCGATCTCCTCCTCGAGAACTAAGAGTTCCCGAGTAGGCTCCATGTTTTGCTGAGGTTGGGGAGGTGCCCTCCGTCTGTGATGGGGACCAGGTTGGTCTGCTTCCTCCTCCTCGTCATCGGAGGTAGCCCTCCTCTCGAACCTCGGTCTCTTAGCTGGGGCCTTCTTCATGAACTCGGCCAATTTCCCTTCCTCGTAAAATTTCCAGAGTTGCTTGAGGAGGTCTCGGCACTCGCTGGTGAAGTGGCCGATGGCCTGATGGTAGGCACAGAATTTGTTGGGATTGAGCTTCATTCGGTCCTGGCGGATTCGCCTCGGCTCTTCCAGCATGGCCTTGCCTTTGACAGCAGTGAAGACGTGGTCGACGGAGACAGTGAGGACCTGGTTGAGCTTTTCTTTGAGCTCATCTCCCTCGCCAAAGGCTTTTAAGTTCCGGGGAGCTTTGTAGGCGCCCCCGGACTTCTTCCCGTGGGGCTTCCTTTCCTCGTGGGCACTAACTTCTTTCAGTAGTGCCTCCTGCATAGCCGTGAACACCCCCGCTCTGTGACGGAATTCGCTGTAAGTGTTGGGACATGCGAGGTGCATCACTTTCCAGAGGTCGGTACCCCTCCTGAGTTCGGCCATCGCTGCGACGACCTTGGTGTCTTCACTCATCGGCTCACCTTCCAACAGGATTTTATCGAACCTTTCCAGGTACTGCTGGTCGGTCTCGCTCTCACCTTGGTGGATGTTGGCGAGTCAGTGTTTCTGGGTAAGGTAGGATCCGAACCCAGAGAAGTGGGCCAGGAACTCCCGTGAGAGTTGGCCAAATGAGCAGATTGACCCTGGGGTAAGTGAAGAGAACCATCGGTGAGCTCGATCCCCTAGGGTCAGCGGAAAGTTCCGGCACTGGGTGGAGTCAGTGGCGCCGACCGAAATCATGAAGTCCACGTACTTGGCCAGGTGGACTTTCGGGTCCGATTCGCCTTCGTATGCGGACATCACCGGGAATTGAATTTTCTTCTGGACCGGTGCGCGGAGAATGGCAGGTGCCAATGGAGAGGTGGGGAGAGCCGTGGCGTCAGGTCCGCCAGACTTGGCTGCTACTTGTGCTTGTAGCATTTCAACGGCCTTTTTCAGTGAGGTCAGCTCGTTATCTCGGGTCACCTCCGGCGGAGGGTGCTCAAAGGTCGTGCGTCTCACGGATGCACATCCCCGAGGTGCCTCACTCTGGGGTGACCTCTCAGTGGCGGGCTGGAATTGGCGTCCGCCGTGGGGGCCTAGTCGGTCAGTGGCGGGTCTCCTCAGCCTTTCGTGGGCTGATCTGCGTGGCTGCTGATCGGAGTCCCCATGGGACGTAGCTGGTGTCGACGTACGCTCATTCTCTTCGTATCTTGGGCCCAGGCGGCCTTGGAGGACTTCCCTCCTTTGAGATTGGTGGGTGCCAAATGCCCCGGTGTAGGCCGACTCCCTTCCAGTGCAGGGAGCAGGACCCTCCTCCACCATTTTGGCCTTGTCGGTTCTCTCCCTGCGCTGGCGAGCCTGTGCCGAGCTCGCCTCCTGCTCGGTGGGGAGTACGATGTAGTCCCCTCTGGTTTGGGTGCCCTGAGTAGGCCTGGTCTGCTCCCGGGTTTCGGCGGCTGGATCTCGCCTGGGTACTAGGGCGAGCTCGTCCTGCTGTCGCTGCTGCAACCTTTGTAAGGTCGCGATGGTGTGTTGGAGCTCGTCAGGATTGCTGACCAGGTCCCTCAGAGCGGGGGCCAAGTCCTCCTGGGTCACCGTAACTCGCGGAGGTCGCGGAGCTGTGGTGCTCTTCTGGGGATGTGGTTGTGAGGTCTCCGCCTCGGCCTGGTTTTGATCACCCCCTTTAGACCTTCCCGCAGCAGCGGAGGCCTGTCCCTTGGTGGCTCGAGTGTTAGCCATTTTTGGGTTTCGGAGGGGGTAGCTTGCTGCAGGTCGCCGAGATGGAGGGAGGTCGCTGGAGTGGTGGAGGTCGCCGGTGCGGTGGTTGTCCAGCTTAGGTGGAGCCGTGCAAGTTTTCGTCTAGCCTCGCATGATGACGAATTATTCGAGATTCGGTCTATTCGTGTGCACGCGCGCGTTTGAAAACTTGTTCCAGGCCGATTTCGTGAAATTCAAAAATTCAGGTTTTTGTCCGAAAATCTGGGTTCTTCGTTCAAGGGATGAAGATGTATGTGTATCTTCAAGAGTTCTTGAGTTTTATCAAGAACACCTTCAAATCTTCAAACAAACCCTAACTTTTTGTTCTTGAAATTTTTTTAACCTTTCAGATTCGGCCACTCCTTCTAGCGCCAAATTGTTGATAGAATTTATTAATCATGTTTGTTGTGTGGCCAGTTATAACATGTTAATTCCATCAAACAATAATCCAAGAATTTGTGTTCTTGGGTAGAATATGAGGAGGGAGAGTAGAGAGTTTAGAGAGAGAAATATTGTAATAGGCACTGTATTGATTTTCAGAATTGTGTGAATAGTACAAGAGAGGTCTTATTTATAGGTGTGTGAGTGTGAGACGGCACCTTACGAGCCTATGTGGCTTCCGATGTTGACGAGGGTTCCTTACCCTCGTCTTGGTCCCTCACACTGCTTCCTTTATCATGCCTCGTCCTACTACTATACCTTAGACTGGATGGGCCTCATTAAAAACCTCGCCGTAAACCACCCTTGTGGATAAACCGGATGGAAGGAAAAAGAGCGCACCATCGGGGTCCTATTTAACTAATATGTGAGCTCGTCGGCGAGCTCGGAGATGGGCTACAGTAGTTTGGGCGAGCTCTGGGGCGAGCTCCAGTGCCTTTAAGGATCTGGGGCGAGCTCCAGTGCCTTTTGGGCGAGCTACGCAGGTGAGTCATCTCCATGTGGGCGAGCTCCGCACCTTTAAGGATCTGGGTGGGTCCTGACGACCTGTCAAACCTTGGCGATTATTCATATACGAATGGTACTAGTTCGCCAGTCCAACAATCAGCAATCCTCAACACATCATCAGTTTTCTCCTCCGCCTCCGGAACTTTCACCAGTTCCATCCCAATTCCCTCAGGAACAACCTCTCCGGCTCAGCTGGCTTAATCTCAGGGTATGTCCTGCAGACAGTGCGAACAAAATCTTCAACTTTAAGAAGTTGAGTGAAAGAACTAACCCCAAAAGCATCGAAAAGAGTTGACTCCTCCGCCGTCTGATTATCCCATCCTTTCTTTTCAGCAATAATGGACAGCTCAGCAAATGTAGCTTTCCCGATCTGAGCATAGGTGTGGAGCTGCACCACCTCCTCTTGCTGAGCTGCATTAAGGTTAGAGAAATGCTTTTCGACAAGCCTAAGTGCCTGATTTCTATCCAGGATTTCAAAATCCGTCAGAGAGGCCAAAACAGGAACCGGAAACCTCCAAGGGGCATCCTCCTGAACATCCTCATTCTTCTCTTCCACCTCCTCCTTCTCATGTTAGAGGAGCTAAACATCGATGTTTTTAGGGCTTGAGCCTCGGAATGAGAAGGGACCTCCGGATTTTGTTCCCCCTGAACCTCAGCTCCCTTCGGCTTCTCCTGAGCCTCTTCGACCTCTTCTGCCATCTCCAGAACAGCTACTCCTGCTCATAGAAAAATTCTGGAGAACCAATCTTCGAAGGATTCTGAGCTTCCGCAGCGGTCTCCGCAGGTTGAGCTTCTGAAGCGATCTCCTCAAATCACTTCGAAGAATTAGGTTGGACGTCAACGAGTACACCAACATCTTCCGAAGCCTCCTCAGTAGCTTCATCATCAAAAGGTTCATCCGTCAGCATAGTCTTCTTCTCCGGAGCTGATTTTTGAACCTTAACCTCAGAAGCTTTCTTGATCTTCAAAATGATAGGAGTTCGGAGACACCGCCGTCTCAACATATGATTGGATCAAGCTAGTCGTGAAGCTGGTTAGCCATCCAGACGACTGAGTTAGGATTAATCGACTCCTAGAATTTGTAATTGTTGATCAGCCGAACATGTATAACAATTTTTAGAATGTTCTTCTCTAGAGACGTTTGAGGCGGTGACCTCTTCCTACTTCTATTGCATTAAGTTTTCCACCCTCGAGAGAGAAGTAGAAGAATTTATGGAGATAAAAATGGCAAAGAATTATCTGAATTACTCATGTGCAAATTTAAATTCTACAATTAGTCTAGACTCCTGAGTCCGAGCAGTTGATGGAGAACAACTAATAAAAGAGGATTTCAAACCTAGACTGGGTTTCAAACCTTTAAAGGTTGACATGGACCCTGGGGGCAAATTTAGGATCCACAAGATAAAAAAGGAAACGTGTGTGAGTCGACAAAATCTGGCCTAACCTGAAGGTGATAATAGGATCATGAATCTCTCCGAGCTCCAAGAAGGCTTAATAGGTTTCCAAAAAAAAAACTCACGCCAAGGTAGAAATGCAAAACTCATTTTCAAGTATATTATTTTAAAAGTATGTGTTACTGTAACGGGAATTATGTGTTACTAGTGTTCACAATGATAAATTTTTATCTTTATAATAATTATAAGGACAAATATGTATTATTTATAAGGGTATGAATGTGTTTCTTAATCCATTCTTCATCTTAAATCTGGGTTTTATATTTCACGTTAGTTCTATTTGTTCATGTAGTGACACAAATTCTCTCCATACAATAATACATTTGTGTTAATATAGTTAATATATTTATTAATATCTTATATGTGTTATACAAGAACAAAATTTTATTTCTGTAAGGACAAATAAATATTTATTTGCATAATAACATGATTTTATCATTATAGTAACATATTCTTATCTTATAATAATACATCTAATAAAGAATTTTTATATTTTTGTGTGCATATATCTTTTTCTATACTAGTAATTCTCCCGTGCGATACACGAACTAAATATTAAAATTTTAAATGCAAAATAGTGTAATGAAATAAATTGTAATAAAAATGAATACACAGTTCATTCATTTGTCTAACAACCTTGATGAATTTGATAATTATCCATGGGGACACATAGCCTTTGATTTCTGAGTTTTGATCGTCCATCCAGTACCGTGAATCCATCAATAAGGGTAGAGTACAACAAAAGAAATATGGTTGGAAATGCCATGTCGCTATGTATGGTTTATGTTATGCAATTCAAATTTGGGCATATGAAACTATGTCAAGTGTTTCCAAAACTCACAGAAATCAAGGCCATTGATCCACCGAATGCTTCGCTGGAAGGCAGATAAAGCAATACGGTTTGATAAACTGACCACCTATTGTTTCCCAATCATAGACCTTAAGATCGCTCAGAGTAGAATGTAAGATCTTTATATTGCAAATAATATATGTTTCTGAATTGCCATGTATTATTGAATGCTTTTTTGGGTAGATTTCTTAACAAATACTTGCTTTACATCTCACATATGTAGATGTCAGTTAAGAGAAATTTGGAGGCTTCAACTGAATTGAAGAGCCCGACTTATGAAAGTGTGGTCAAGTGGGAGGAGATGATTGCTACAGGGCATGATCAACACAATTCAGCCCCTAGTAAGCAAAAACAAGTAGAGAAACACAAGAGAAAAATTAGAAAGAATGAAGGCTCATTTAAACAAAATAAAAAGATTAAAGTGTGGGGTGATGAGATCTCTTGGAGGTAGTATGTATGTGATCAGTTCGATCTAATGCAAGAAAATAAAAAAATTGAGAAGTTGATAGAGGTTATCTTGAAAAAAAAAAAAGGAAATCAGATGGATAAAAAATCGTCGGCGATGATGTGGCTGTAAGTGGTTCTGAGAATGGAAACAGGGTGGAATCCACCAAGGAATAAGGGAGCAGACCACAAACATTGATAGTGAGGAAAAATTCTGATGGGTGTAAGATGTTGAGCAAGCTAGGTTCTAAAGAGGAACCATGTAACAGTGTGAGCAAGCATTATATTGCTAATGAGGATGAAGGTGATACAAGTGGAGATAAGCTCCATGTTCTCAAGGAGAAAACTAATATTCATGTTACCGATAATGTTCCTAAAGAGCAATGGGGTAACAAGTTGAGCAATCAAGGTTTTGAAGAGGAACTAGATGACATAGTGAGCAAGCACGATTATATAGAAGATGGAGATGATATGGTGAGCAAGCAAGGTTATAAAGAGGATGAA
Organism: Prunella vulgaris; assembly: GCA_026898435.1. NCBI lineage: Eukaryota > Viridiplantae > Streptophyta > Magnoliopsida > Lamiales > Lamiaceae > Prunella > Prunella vulgaris. The sequence continues at coordinate 351,354 of JAPKLY010000157.1, read as the reverse complement.
GATGTAGCAGTGAGCTATCAAGGTTATAAAGGGGATGGAGATGTTGCAGTGAGCAATCAAGGTTATAAAGAGGATGGAGATGTAGCAGTGAGCAATCAAGGTTATAAAGAGAAAGGAGATATTGCAATGAGCAATCAAGGTTATAAAGAGGATAGAGATGTAGTGGTGATCAATCAAGGTACTAAAGAGGATGGAGATGCAGCAGTGAGCAAGCAAGGTAATGAAGAGGATGGAGATGACATGGTGAGCAAGTAAGGCTCTAGTGAGGATGTAAGAGACAGTGCGAACAAGCATTCCATTGATGAGGTTGAAGGTAATACAACTGGGATGAGCACCATGTTCTCAAGGAGCAAACTGAGATTCATGCACGCGACCATGTTCCTGTCATTATACAAATTCATTTGAAAAATGTGGTGGAAGAAAAATACGGGTAAGGATATAGAGGTTGCCACCACAGTGGGAGTTGTACCAACTGTCACAGCAGATTGGTTCAACAATATATGGTCTCCTGACGGATAACTTAGCAAAGATGTAAGAGCTTGGTTAACTTTATATAATTGCCTAGTATTTTGCAACTAGTTTTACTTATGTTAAGAGGCATATATATGTTGTCTTTATTTGCAGAATATAGATGCTATGTTTCATTTGGTTATGAACAAAACAAAGCTAAGCATTGTATTGCCGAAAAATAATGGTCGAAGCTCACATACGTAGACTTGAACTTCTAGGTAATAATAAATAGAACACATTTCATTCCATTGTCTAAATAATAAAATTCTAATTAGCATTTCTTATCATTATTATAATAATTTTTGGTACACTTAAAGTCTCGTATGTATGATAAATATGTGAAGGAGAAAAAATCCAAGGAAAGTTAGAATTGGTTTACACAAGCAAAGACAATTTTTGGATACGTGATAAGAAACTATCCAGTCAACAATCATGGAATGTGATGGTCTGAGGCACAGTTAATTTACGGAGTTGATAACATACTTGGTAATCATTGGATTTTATAAAAGCTCCATATTTAAGAGTAGAAGATTGTGGTCTATGATAGTCTATCTGTAGGCTGACTATCAGCAAGGGAGACAATACTTATACGTAGATTAGCTATTGTATTGCCTAGTATATGCAGTGATGGGCATGTTTTCAATGAGCACTCCACAAGTGGACCTCACAAGACAAAAGTCTGGACAATTGAAAGGTATGTAGGCACTCCACAACAAACAAACTTTAGTGATTGTGGTGTGATGTGTGTGAAGATGTTTGAGTATTTCGTTAATGGGGTCTCGATCTATAACATCAACCCTAATCAAATCATCTGATTTAAGCAAGATTATTGCCCTGAAATGTTACATGGAGAAGTTGTGTAGGGTTGAATTGCTGGTAGATGATATTCCCTTCCGAATATCTCTTTTGTTTTGTGATGAATCAAACGCGGTTGTTGGCCTTGTTTTGTGACTAATGTTTATTTTGTAAGGAAATCTTAGAATAGCAACAGGGCATTTGAGTAAAAGCATTTCTTGCATGTATCATCAATATATATATATATATATTTATATATATATATATATATATATATATCTTGTTGTGACTAATTTGAATAATTAAGGAGGAGATAAGCAAGGCCAAATCACAAAATATAGTAGATAACAATGCAACTCCTACAATAGATAACATAATAGGTTCCAGTTTCACGTATTACATAATTGAAGCAAGACTTCCCATTGGACATCAAAATAACATAATACAAGCAAAGCTTAAACACTAGAACACACGATACCATAAAAAAAATCTTAAACACTGGATGAGACGATAACTAATACGATAGTCTAATCTTCCTTACGTGACAATGAAAACCACTTATATTGACGCGTGGAAGCACAAGAGCTAGATGAGTCTCGATTATTAGATGACCTTGATGTAGTATGTCTTGGTGGAAAAGCATTTTGGGGCAAAAATTGTGGACGAGACCCACTTGCATAACTATTCACCATTGGTGGTTCATGGATTGAAATGACTTCATTGGTAGGTTCAGATGGAGTGAATGAACGCGTAGGTGAAGCAAACAGTCTCCTTTGTATAGGAGCACGTTGACATTGGGGCATGATTGGAAAAATGACTTCATCATCATCAAAATGATAAATATTTATCGGGTTCGTTATGCATAATGGAGGACTTAAATTTATATTGGTGAAGAGTGTTACATCACTTATATTGATGATATTAAAAACATTCTGAAGATAACAAATGGGGGCATTAGCACACCATTGAACAATATAGTCATTTCGGCAATGAAAAGCTCCCCTTCACGAAAATAAGCCATTGCGAGACAATTTTGCTATAAAAAATTAGGAATGTTAAAAAAAGGAAACAAGAATTCGTGACATAATTCATAAACAATTATAATGGTGACAAAGAATTATAGAAAACCTTGATCATCTTATGCCCCAGTTTTTTTTCCTATCATTTTGTTGGAGCTTGCATAATAATTAACATCTTCATTCTCTATTAGATTATTGAACAACTCAAATCTCTCGTACATAAATGGAAGATGATCCCGCACATCATCATGAGTTAAGACCTTGGAAAATACATTATTGACGTTACTGATTGCCATAGCAATTGCATGATAGTTAATACCATGGAAGCCATCCCAACTGCCAGTTTTTTTTTTGCTGAACCGATGTGTTTATACCCATCAATTAGGCAAATGTAATAGTATCTACCCGGGCAAGAGGATTTCAGACCAGCTAAGTGACGAATCATTCAAATACTGTCACAACGGCATTCCAGAGGTAGTTTGACATCATTAAGTGGAGTCATATCTGCAAGATTATCACCAAATCAAACCTGAACAAAATATTTATCCAAAAGCTAATATAAGAAATATATGATATATGAGATTTATATATCGTTAAATAAAGCACAACAGATAATAATGAGAGCATTAAAAATGGGAACACATAAACATTCACTAATGGCATAATAAAATAAAGATAGTAGTGTTCAATTTAATAACTCATTAACATAAATCAAGAGAGCAATGTCATGGATACATATAAAATATCATGTTACAATTGTTCATAGTACAACGCACAAATTAAATTCGGATTTATGTCTTACACAAATTAGAACACACAAATTCTAACTTATGTCTTACATAAATTAGAATACACAAATCCTAAGACATGTTTCGACATTCTTGCCACATATTTATGGATAACTCCTCCAGCTTTTGTGTCCACTCAGGAGTTGACTCAACACTGTCCACGTACTCGGTATTTTCATCATCTCCACTGCTTCCTTGATTGATACGTTCCTCCTTCCACTGTTGCTCATATGGATCAACAAGTATCATAGATTGGATGTAGTTGTGGAGTAGGCAACTGTTAGGATATTGTTGTTAGATGTTTTGATGATATGATAAACCAATCAGCTTGTAATAGGACCAGCTGAACCTGTTAGTCAGCTGATGAATAGTTAGGATTAGATGGTTTTAGTAAGGGGGAATCAACCTTGCTGCCTAGAAGATCCAAGGCTATCATAGAGAAGAAGACCAGCTAAGGCTTTGAGGACTTAGCAAGTTCCAGAAGACAGAAGACCTGAGCAGCTGACATTGGAATATCTGGAGTAGAACATTAGAAGAGTCAGATAAGCTAATGTCAGAAGATCAGCTGATGTCAAAAGATCAGCTGAGCACGTCGCAGACAAGACTAGGACCGAGGATCAAGGTTTCCAGACGGGGTCCAGAAGATCAGCTGAGGTGCACATCAGCAGACCAGCACATCAGCTGAGGTCCAAGTATCAGCAGATCGATACACCAGCTGAGGAGACAGATTAGCTGGAGTCTTGTGCTCCGCCCAGATTCTTCGGAATCACATTAAGGGTTGACTTGCGATAATAAGAAAGGATTCCCAGAATAGAAGATCAATCAATCAAGGGGACAAACTTGATTGATTGAAGATTGCGAAGACTTCCGGGAATCAGGAAGGAAACTAAATCAATCCTTATGATTGATTGATTCCAAGATTATAGGATCTCGAATCTCTAGTCAATCTCAACGGCTAGTTATTTGACCCTATAAATTGGAGTGCCCGTGAAGATTTCAAGTATCGATTTAGACGCATTTAAGCTTGCCGAAACTCTGTCAAAATCTTCACTCGCACTCAACACCATTTATTCATATCTATCCTTTGTAAGCTTTATAGAAGCTGTTAGAAGTCAATTGCCATTAAAACATTGACTGATTGTAAGAGAGTAGTACTCTCAAAGTTTGTGAGTGGGTGAGTGAGAGAAGTTAGTGAAAAGCCCCACAATTCCAGTTGGATTGTGGAGAGTGGAGTAGGACCTTTCTGTCCGAACCACTATAAATCCCTTGTGTCTTGTGTTCTTTATTTTCTGTTCTTATCTGTGCATAAATCACTAAACGGGTTTTCATTAAAACGTTTCTGCACTCAAATACACAGCGTACAATTTCAAAACCAGACACTCTCTAAGTTGTCTGCTATTTTTAAAATAAGCCTAAAATAGAAAAGGGTTTTGAAATCCCTCAAGTCTATTCAACCCCCCCTTCTAGACTTGACTTAGGGTTTTCTTACTCTAAAACCTGCCTTTGGGACCAACAAGTGGTATCAGAGCTGTGTGTCCAAAAGACCACAGCCTGAGAAAGCTTTTGGTGGTCATCTGGACTGATCCCTGAAAACCTTTTAGAAAATCTTGTGTGCATTTTATCTAACCACTTGCAGATATGGCTTCTCACAAGAAGAGTGGATCCAAGACGAGGAAGCTGCCTGAATTTTCCATTGAAGATTATGACTATTGGAAGTTCAGAATAGAGAATCATCTTGGAGCCATTCATGATAGGATGATGGATGTTCTGGAGGAAGGACCTATTAAATTCTATTGGGAAGCAGTGAGTGATGGCAAGACTCCAGAAGCAGAGATCAGTGAAAGAAGGAAGCCTGAGAAGAAGAAGAGTGAACTAAATGATGCTGAAAGAAAACTCTTCAACTTGGACCAAGTGGCCAACACAGAAATTATTGAGACTCTCTCTAAAGAGTACATTGAAAAGATCAAGACCTGCAAGACTGCTAAGGAGATGTGGGAGAAACTCTCATTAATGTGTGAAGGGACGGATCAAATAAAGGAGAATAAGCTTCAAGCGGTTCTTCACACCTTTGACACTTTCAAGATGAAAACTGATGAGTCAATTGATCAGCTTGATATGAGGCTGACAAACATCTTGAATAAGGCAAGTTCTCTTGGAAAAGATTACTCGGAGAAAGAGATTAACAACAAAATCTTGAGATCTCTTACTCCCAGATGGAGAGTGAAGGTGACTGTGATCAAGGAGACCAAGAACTTATCTGAAATGAGTCATCATACACTGTTATCTCATCTGAAGGCACATGAGTTCTATATTCAAGAGGAAGACCAAGAAGATGAGACTCCAACTTCATCAGCTACAAAGAATGTTGCATTCTCTGCTGCAGCTGATAGTCAAGAGAAGTCATCTACTCCAGAGGACATGAGCTTAAAGGAACAACTTGCTTTGCTGACTAAGAAGTTGGACAATATGTCAAACAAGTTCCAGAAGTATCGATCCCGTTGGAAGAAAAACAAGGGTGATTCTTCTAGGAGATACCAGAAGTCATCTGATTCCAGAAGACCATCAGATGAGCAGGAGACCAGATACAAGTCTCCAGAGAGAAGGAGGGAACCAAGTCCCAGGAGAGGAGGAGATGGTGTATGCTATTCCTGCAACAAGCCAGGGCATCTCAGCTATGATTGTCCTCAGCTTACACCAAGGGAGAGAGAAGAGAAGAGGACCAAGAGAGATCGCAGATTTGCTGATAAGAGAGCTCTGTTGGCAAAGGAGGAGAAGCAAGACATCAGCTCATTCTCATCTTCATCTGACTTTGAGTCAGAGGAAGACATCTGCCTTATGGCTAAGGTAGAAGAAGTAAATTCTCCTACCCCCTCTGTTAGCTCATCTTGCTCTTCTACCTATTCTATGGAGTCAGATATACACAAGTTGTTATCTGATCTCCAATCCTCCTTAAAAGTTTGCTCTAAGCTGGAAGAGGAGAGCTCTAATCTGAAAGCTGAAGTTCAGAAATTAAGACAGGATTTGGAAAGTGCCAAAATACCAGTGGTATCCTATGACTCACATACTAACAAGTCTGCTGACTTGATAGCAAAGTGTGAGGAACAGGAGAAGCTGATAGAAAAGCTACTTTCTGAGAACACTGTTTTGAGTGAAGAACATAATCGGCTGACAGCTAAGTTCGATGAACTCTTCAAGCAGAATGAACTGACAATTAAAAATTCACAGCAGCTTCAGCTGAAAGTGGACCAGCTAACTAAGGCAAAAAATGTCTTGTCTGAAATAGCTGAGTCCTCACAAACTGTGAATGATAAAAGGGGCCTTGGTTATCCCAAACCCAAACCACAAAAGAAGAAAAAGGGTGACAGTAGGTTAATTAGGGATCCTCGGAAGGGTAAAGGGCCAGCTGAGCCTGCATCTGTATCAGAAGGGCAAAAGAGCAGAGGGACAGAAAAGGTCTCAGCTGGGCAGAAGAGTACTAAAACTCAGAAGCCTGCTGATAACCAACATAAGTCCAAAGCTCAGAAGCCCCAAGACCAGAAAAGGCATCCTACTCGTAGCTATACTAAGACAAGGAAGCCTCAGCAGAATCAGCAGAGGAATGATAAGCCTGGGCCATCTCAGCAGAGTAAGCCCAAGCGAAACAGACCTCAGCCCTGGGTTACATTTAACGTAACCAAAATAGGCAAGCCTTCACAGTCTAAAGTATATGAGTCATTCAAAGGCTCAAGCCGAAACTATCCTTTTGAGCAGCCCACCTACAAGCCTACTGTTATCACTCATCGCCCCAGAAGAGATCCTCTGAGGGAGATGATCTTTGTGGACAAGTATGGTAGAAGGTTGAGATCTCCTAAACCTCATAAGGATGATCTCTACCTGTGGATCCAAAAAGTATAAACTAACCAATCAGGACCCAAAGAAAGGGTACCTAACGCCTGAGTTTTAATTTCAGGCAAACTCTAGCCAAATAGAGAGAGAAGAAGCCAAGGGTCACATCTGGTACATTGATAGCGGATGCTCGAAGCATATGACGTTTGAAAAGCATCTCCTCCAGGACTTTGTGACGCTTGATGGGCCTAGAGTTGTGTTTGGTGACATCAACTTTGGAGTCACCAGAGGAGTTGGTACTCTGTTGATCAAAGGAACAAGAGTTGAGGAAGTCTACTATGTAGATGGGCTGATGTATAATCTTCTGTCAATATCCCAATTCTGTGATAAGGGATATTCAGTAAGATTCTCTAAAAACTTTTACCTTGTTATTAATGATTTAAATGAACAGGTGCTACTAACTGGCCTCAGAAGAGGTAATGTGTATCTTGCAGATTTTGCAAGTTGTCCAGCTGATTCGTGCTTGGTTGCTAAAAGCTCCTCAGAGATCAGCTGGCTCTGGCACAAGAGATTAGGTCATCTGAACTTCAAGACTCTCAATAAGGTTGTTAGGAAGGGTCTAGTCAGAGGTCTACCTAATGAGGTATTTGCATCTGAGCAGAAGTGTAATGCCTGTCAGAAAGGGAAGCAGACAAAGGCCTCATTCAAGGATGTGCAGAGTACTTCAACAACAAAAGCACTCCAGCTGCTTCATATGGATTTGTTTGGACCAGTCTCACCTCTTAGCTTCAGTGGAAGGAAGTACACACTGGTGGTAGTTGATGATTATACAAGATTCACTTGGGTAGTGTTCTTGTTCAAGAAGAATGAGACTATGGTCAAGATGCTGGGGTTGTTCAAGAGGATCCAGAAGGAGCTGGACCTCAGCATAGTCAGAATCAGAAGTGATAAAGGTACTGAGTTTCTAAACTCTATTGTTTCTGACTATTGCAGGGAAAATGGTATTCAGCATGAGACATCAGCTGCCAGAACACCTCAGCAGAATGGGTTAGCTGAGAGGAGGAATAGGACCCTCAAGGAGGCAGCAAGGACCATGTTAGCTGAATATCAAACTCCTCAAAGATTTTGGGCAGAAGTCATCAACACTGCTTGCTACATCCAAAATAGGTGTCTACCAGTCAAGAGGCATGGTAAGACTCCTTATGAGATGTACAAAGGTAAATCTCCTAACCTTTCCTTTGTCCATATTTTTTGGTGTAGGTGTTTCATCCATGACAATGGAAAGACTAAGTTAAAGACTTTTGATGCTAAGGTTGCTGAAGGAATATTCTTAGGATATTCTGGAAGTAGCAAAGCTTATAGAGTCTTTAATAAGGTCTCTCTTTGTGTGGAAGAGACACCTCATGTTGTATTTGATGAATCTATTCATGAGTACATCAAAGAAAAGCTAGCAGATGAGATGGATCAGCTGAATCTGTCAGACAAGCCAGATCTGATTAATGTAGTAGTACCTAGGATTGAATTAGATTCAGATTCAGATGATGAGCCCAAGTCAGCTGATAAGCTTTCATCAGCACCAGATGATGACACAATGACTCCTGACACTAACCAAGGGGGAATGTCAGACAAAACCCAAGATGAGCAGACCATGGCACCTCAGAGGGGTAAAAAGAAGTTGTTTGACTTCCCAGCTGAACAGATCTTAGGAGATCCAAGTATAGGTGTTCAGACAAGAAGAAAGCTAAACTTGGGTGCTCAGTTCAGCTGTTATGTGTCTCTGATTGAACCCAAGAACATCCATGAAGCTCTTGAGGATCCAAACTGGATTGTAGCAATGCAAGAGGAGCTAAACCAGTTTGCAAGACAAGAAGTTTGGACTCTAGTGGAGAGACCCAAACATCAGAAGGTCATAGGCACTAAGTGGGTCTTCAAAAACAAGAAGGATGAAAATGATGTTGTGGCGAGAAACAAGGCAAGGCTAGTAGCCCAGGGGTATTCACAGTCAGAGGGTATTGATTATGATGAGACATTTGCTCCTGTGGCTAGACTAGAAGCCATCAGATTATTTCTGGCCTATGCTGTTTTCAAAGGGTTCAAGGTATATCAGATGAATGTCAAATCAGCATTTTTGAATGGAATCCTGGGAGAAGAAGTATATGTGGAACAGCCACCAGGATTTGAGGTTGGAAACAAGGTCTTCAGGCTGCAAAAGGCTTTATATGGACTAAAGCAAGCACCTAGGGCATGGTATGATACTCTATCACAGTTCCTGCTGGATAGTGGATTCAGCAAAGGAAAGATAGACAAGACCTTGTTTAGAAAAGAAGATGGAGATGATATCCTTTTGGTGCAGATTTATATGGATGATATCAACTTCGGCTCTCCCAACAAGCAGATGTGTGATCAGTTTAGCAAGCTGATGACAAGCAAGTTTGAGATGTCCATGATGGGGGAGATGGCCTACTTCCTTGGACTTCAGGTGAAGCAGATGTCCAATGGAACTTTTATCAGCCAAGCTAAGTATTCCAAGAACTTAATAGAAAAGTTTGGAATCAGTAGCAGCAGAGAAGCTAAGATTCCAATGATGGCAAACTTTAGCATGGATCCAGATGAGGCTGGTGAGAAAGTGGATCAGACACAATACAGAGGACTTATTGGTTCTCTGTTGTATCTCACTGCCATCAGACATGATATCAGCTTTGCTGTAGGAGTTTGTGCAAGATTTCAGGCGAATCCTAAGAAATCTCATCTGGAAGCAGCAAAGAAGATTTTGAAGTATTTGAAGGGTACTTACAATCTAGGCCTCTGGTACCCAGCTGATGACAACTTTCAGCTGAGTGGGTATTCAGATTCTGACTATGGAGGGTGCAAGATTGAAGGAAATCAACTTCAGGCACATGTCAGTTTCTAGGAAGTAAGCTGATATCTTGGTTCTCCAAGAAGCAGACCTCAGTAGCTACTTCCACAACAGAGGCAGAGTACATGGCTGTTGGTAGCTGCTGCTCTTGATCAGACAACAGCTGAAAGACTACCATGTGATCACATAAGAGATAACTATCTTCTGTGATAGCACAAGTGCAATAGCCATTACTCAGAATCCAGTTCTCCATACCAGATGTAAGCATGTGGACATAAGACATCATTTCCTTAGAGACCATGCTGAGAAGTGAGACATCAGGATGGAGAAGATTCACACAGAGAAGCAGAGAGCAGATGTTCTTACCAAACCTTTAGCAGAGGTAAGATTCAGAGAATTGGTAGCTGAGTTAGGTATGGTAGATGGAGGAGCAGTTCTTTAGAAGGGCATAATAAGGTCTTCTAGGTGGTCAGCTGGTGATCAGCTGGGGGGGAATCTGTTGAGGTAGTCAGCTGATCTTTACATCAGCTGATCTGGTATGTCTTCTTAATTCTTTCGTGCTCTTTTCCTATCTTGTTATTTCTAACTTGATTTAGGTATAAGTCATGAGAGTCAGACAAGGCCACTTCACCTCAGCTGACATAGAGGACCTAGATGAGTAGAAAAGATTTTACTAAAGAATTCTTCTTATCAGCTGATGTTGCCACGTCAGCTACATGATAAGTATACTTTCTTCATGTTTTTAAAATTTATTGTTTTTGGAAAATAAAAATCTTTTC